>JAAMPD010001421.1:24609-37136 GCA_025266255.1 Trissolcus basalis | reverse complement strand
GGCATTTTGCCTTAACGCCTAGGAAACCACGAAAACCTAGGCAGAGTGGCCGGCCGGAGGAATTGAACCCCCGACCTCCCGAATGCGAACATGGCAGCCATAGCCATTTAGCCAACAACGCTCGGTACATTTACAAATATATAAAAGTAATAATAAAATATATATATTATATATTATTACTTTAATATATGTAAACGTATGAATGTAGATTTTACTATACAATAATTTATTCTGGATTTATTAATACGTGAATAGTGTGTCAAATTATCTATTGAAATTTCCCCCCGAAGGGTTTATAACTGCAAGCAGTTATAAGGTGCAACTTTTTTCAAAAGTACAAACTTGTTCCCTCGCTACGAATAAATAAAATATTTGTTAAAGTTTTGTATTTATAACTTTTAAACGATTAAACGAATTTACAAACTCGAGAGAATCATTTTTTTAACAATTTACACTCTTTGAGGTTTAAAAGTTACAAAAATGTTGAACGAGTTGATTAAAAATCATGTTTTTAATAAATGCTTAGCTGTCAACAATGAAATTATTTTGCAAATTTAATTTTTTCATTTGCAGATATGATTTCGACAGATGACGAAGACGGTTGCAGGGATTGGTGGACGAAATATTTTGCCTCGATGGAGGCGATGATAGAACGAAACAAAGAACTGCGAAGAGAGCAGGCCTTCTACCAAACCCAGTCGAACTGCACCTACCCCACGAATCCAGAAGACAACCCGGAACTAGGCCAGTCCCAAGTGGTGATGTACGAAAAAAGCTTCTCATCGACGAAAAAGCTGCTTGGATTCAAATCAACAGCAAACACTGTACGACTGGCTTCCAAGCTCAGTCCCAAAAACGTCCCTCATCATAAACCTCACAAAACTGCACTCCTAACAATTTACCCTAATGAGTTGGAGGGCCAAGTTGAGTTCAACAATTTTAAAGAGTGGCTCCACTCGTTCGAACTTTACCGAGGTAAAAAGACGACCGACGACCCAGAAGATGACTCGAGAGTCGTTGGACTTTTCAAGGGAGCACTGAAAGTTTATAAATGGCCCATCCCCAGAGACGTGGATTACTCTGCTTTGGGTGTCGATCCGCAGTATGGATTCTTCCAAGGGTTGCCCTCGAACGAACCTATTCATGTCCTCGTCAGAGCTTACATAGTCAAGGCAAACGATTTGCATCCTTGTGATCTGAATGGAAAGGCAGACCCTTATGTTGTTTTGCACCTGGGAAATAAAAGGATCAGTGATAAGGAAAATTATGTTTCGAAACAACTCAATCCTGTTTTTGGAAAGTGAGCAATCAACAAAAAGTTTTGAACAAATTTTGAATACTAAACATTTTTATTTATATTTTATAAATTTAATATTATATTTATATTTTTATAAGTATAAATATAAATGAATGAATGGAAAATACTAAAATTGATTGTAAAAAAAAAGTTTGGATAGTTCTAAGGCAAATTTGAATTGTAATTGTTTTCAGGTGCTTTGAAATTGAGGCAACATTTCCCCAGGATTCAATGCTGACAGTGCAAGTTTTAGACTGGGATTTGGTCGGATCAGACGATCTCATAGGAGAGACGAGAATTGATCTGGAGAACCGATTCTATAGCAAGCACCGAGCTATCTGTGGTTTGCCTAAGAAATATGAAGAGTATGTTTTCTGAATCACTACTTTTCAAAAATTCTATTTTTTATAAATTTTTTTATTCTTTTGTTGTTTCAAATTTCATTTCTTCTTTTTTTATATTTTATTTTGTATCATTCAAATTTATGTAACGAAACATAGAAGTTTGTCTGATTTAATTTATAATTTTGTTATTTTTGGAATTATTCTGTAGAAACAATGTCAAAAAGTCAAAATATCAATTTAAACTTTGCATAACAGTTTGCAAAATTATTCTGCACATGATAAATGGAAAAGTTAATTTAAAATCTGTTACATCAGGAATTCAAATGCAAATGCAGAAATAATATTATTACTTAAAATTGAATATGTGTCGTTTGCAGAACTGGTTACAACAAATGGAGGGACGCTTTAAAACCCACTCAAATTTTATCCAAACTGTGCAAGGACTGTAAAATTGATGGCCCAATTTACACCCATGGAAAAGTCACGGTTGGAAAAAAGAATTTCACTTTGAACAATGAGGAGATGGATTATTATGTTCATAATAAATGTATGTTTATTAAAAAAATAATAAGATAAGAAAAACTTTACACTAATGTAGGAAATCGCATTTTTTTATTCAGAAATTTAGTGCGAAAATTTTGTACTTTCCACTCTAGCGTAAAAAGTTGAAACTTTGAATTCTAGTGAGGAAACTATTAAATTATTGTTTTTTTCTTTATTTGTTAGTAATGGAAGAGCAGTTAGCACTAGCTGTACTGCATCAATGGAACACTCTACCTCGCTATGGTTGTGCATTAGTACCTGAACACGTAGAAAGCAGACCCTTATATAATCCCGAAAAACCAGGAATAGAACAAGGAAAATTAGAGATGTGGGTCGACATGTTCCCTATGGACATGCCCTTGCCTGGTCCACCTATCGATATATCGCCAAGAAAACCTAAAAGTTATGAATTAAGAATCATCATTTGGAACACAGACGATGTTATATTGGAGGACGATGCATTTTTTACCGGTGAAAAAATGAGTGATATCTATGTCAAAGGGTTCGTTTAAACATTATGAGACATTGGAACTTTGGATCTATATGAATTGTTGAGATATAATTAACAGGTTGAATATTCTTTTTGTAGGTGGCTAAAGGGACAGGAAGATTGCCAGTGTACAGATATTCACTACCGATCTTTGACTGGAGAAGGAAATTTTAACTGGCGATTTATATTTCCGTTCGATTACCTCGTAGCTGAAGAGAAAATTGTTATCAATCGAAAGGAAAGTCTTTTCAGTTGGGACGAAACGGAATGTAAAATTCCAGCTCGCTTAGAGTTACAAGTGAGACAATATTTTTTATACAAATTATATATTAACTATGTAAAATTAATATAAATAAATGTATATAAGATTTTATATAAATTGTAATACATTTTTATGTGAAATTACATTATATTTTACATGCATGTAATATTAGACTATACCTAATGTAATTTTACGATTTTTGATAAAACGAAAATTACGAGTGTAAAATGTTAAATGTAACTTTATAATACTCATCATCAATTTTACTTTTTTATTGTAAAATTATGCAACAATTTAAAACGTTAGTTGTAAGTTTTAATTTTCTAAAGTGTAAGAGATTTAAAACTGAAATTAAAAGATAATGTTGTTTCACAGGTGTGGGATGCAGATCACTTTTCTGCAGACGACTTTCTAGGAGCCATAACTCTAGATCTTAATAGGTTTCCAAGAGGGGCGAAGAATAGTAAACTCTGTACTTTAAGCATGCTAAAAACAGATGGCTCGGTACCGATGGTGAATATTTTCAAGCAAAAACGAACTAAAGGATGGTGGCCTTTTTATGTAAAAAAAGAAAACGAAGACATGGAGTTGACAGTAAGAACTGAATTTAAATAAAAAACAAGTTTAATTTAATTCAAAAAATTGAAAATACAAATTATATAGGACAAAATTTAACTTGAAGAAATGTTTTAGGGTAAAGTAGAAGCTGAGATTCATCTTCTGACCAAAGAAGAGGCTGAGAAAAATCCTGCTGGTTATGGTAGAAATGAACCTGATCCTCTCGACAAACCCAAGTATGAAAAACAAATATCAATTATATGTTAATACAATTTTTTGTGAGTTTTTAATTACTAATTGGAAAAAATACTTTTTCAGTCGCCCGGACGCCTCCTTTATGTGGTTTTTGAACCCACTGAAATCAATCAAATATATAGTTTGGCACAATTACAAGTGGACGATCCTGAAAATTTTCATCGCCATCTCTGTGATTACGTTGATTTTCCTTTTCTTATACGCCATACCTGGTTACTCTGTCAAAAAATTACTAGGAGCTTAGATGACCGTCGTTGAGATCGCATTAAAAAACAGAAATTGCTTTGAATGTTGTAAACAAAAGTCATAGTTTGAACAATCTCCATGTAACATAAGAGTACAAAAATATGACTTGATTTTTTTGGATAGTCAATATTCAAGAAAATCATATATTTTTCAATAATTCTAGCTGATAGTTTTTATTATAAAAAAAAGAAAAAAATATTGTCGAGACATAGACTGCAGATTATAGTGGCAATCGATAATTTTTTTAACAATCATTACAATCAATAAATAAACAGAAGAACACAAGTTAGAGATAATTTTGAGTTTTAAAATTTGCACACTGTAAATTGTTCAATCACACATTTGTTTTCTACACTCTTTCAAGTTATAATGTCGTGTCTATTATACTTTAAATTTTCATGGTATAAACAGTCTTATCGAGATGTACAAGTTTATTAATAACGTGATACAAATAAAACAAGGTTGAATTTTCTTCTTTGAAAGCAAATGTGTTTGTAGATAAAAAGTGAAATGTTAATGATCTAATGAAAATAAACTCAGTTATGAATTTGCGTATGGTTGAATCCAAAGTTGAATCGCATCGCCTATCTCCCATCTCACATAATAATAAAATAACAACTGATAAAAATCCTTCAAGTTTTATTATAAATTCACTCTCAGATGAACTTAAATATTTACACTCCGAACTAGACCATAACTTAATCATTACTCCTTTCAGTTTTCACTGAGACTTTGTCGTACGAATCCATCGCTTTTATTATAGATTTGATTTGTGTGTCTCTCCTTAGAAGTCTCTTTTTAAGTACAATTATTTGTTTGCGTAATTGAATCTCCTCATTGGAAATTTTCGGTTTAATGATTCTGTTTATCACCACTTTTTTTATCACAGGTTCAACTTTTATAGGTTTTTCGTTGACGACGCAAACGGGTCTATCTTTCACGAGAACAGGTTTCTATAAAGTTTTAAAACATTCATCATAAATATATTTTTTGATTTTGATTTTCCTTGTTGTTTATAATTTTGTTAGTTACTTACCTCTTGATGAAGATACTTAGACTTCTTCACATATCTGTAAACTTTTTCCTGTAAAAACAAAGTTATAATATAGTTGAAAGAAAAAAAGAAACAGATAATTAAATTAATTTTTCCATTCTTACATCATCTTCAATTGAAATATCACTATCTTCTCCATCTCTTTTATTTTTGTTTGGAGTCTGAAAATAAATTGAAAACGCAATTCTGATTAAATCAGTTAAATAAAGAAATTAATTTTTGCAAAAACGTTGCATACCAAAATATCTTCCTTCTTTGCTTCAGATCCAAACAATGTAGGCACAGCATCTTTTTTTAACGTCCTCTTTCCATTTTCTGAATAATTAAAACAATCATCCCGAAAGTGTCGGCTGCAAATTCGTGAACTACGTTTGGGAATGGTGATGTATCCCGGCGGAATTGCTGTCATCCACTTTGACATCATCTCTTGATTTTTTAATGGAAAGCTGAAAAATTAAAAATCAGTTTTTCAATTCAATAAGTTCATCTCAAATATACCTTCGTGTCATCAAAATGTAAAAAATGTATCCATTGATTCGAACATAACAATAACAAAGTTTACGAAAAAAGAAAACAACTAACCAATGATAACTCGTGAACGAAATAGGGCTCCAAACACTCGAACATTTTCGTATCACACAACCCGTTACCATTTTGCTAAGAGCCTCTAATTGTTTACAATCATGTTAAAAGAAAAACCTGTCGTCTGAAAAACAAACTGCGTGAATAACAACGAGTCCGAGCAAGTTTTTACCGTTCCTTGCCAAACAATAACAATGAACTACGAAAACACAACTTTCACCTGAAGTAGATCCCTGCATTACCGACAGTTTCCAAAATGGCGTCAGTACAACAGCGCAACCTGTAGCAACAATTTTTAACCTTCTAGCAGAAGGTGCTTTCGAATTCCGGGTGTTACGAAAACGTAAAAAAAACAGAAAACCAGAAAAATAAAACAAAATCTCATGCGTGTGTTAACAAATTCAAAGTTCCCATGTTGTTTTATAGCAAGAAGCTTGCAAAATTAGTGCGATTGATTCCTGGAAAACGGTACTTCGGCCTCTACAGGTTCCTGCCGATCTTCTTCGTCTCTGGGGCACTGCTGGAGTTTTGCATGATCAACTGGCACGTTGGGGAGACCAACTTCTACAGGACGTACAAAAAACGACAGGTTGAGAATATTGTAAATGAAAAACTACAAGAGATGGAATCCGTCCAGCTGACAGGAGACCGAGTTTGAATAGTTCTGTTAACAACTGAGGAAACGTGGGCCAGGATGTCCTTCGTCAGGCTTTCAATGTTTTGCATTGCTGCCGTGCTGAGCAGCATGGCTGGATCACAACTTGTTCATATGTACTACCGACCTCTGGATGACCTGGACGAGTTGGTGGAGAAGGCTCTGCAGGAAAAAGAGAAAAGAGATGTTAGAAAAAAATGACTGTACAGGACTGACAAATTTGATTGTTAATAGTCTGTTTGCAAATTAATAAAACAATTGTTATGAAATAAATTACATTTGTTATGGTTATTGGAAATTTTTAAATGCAAATTTAAGAAAGATATTTAAGATGGAACATTTTTTTTAATTATGTTTAGTTATTTTGATGATTCGGTTGCTAATTATCCAAAACTCAACATTTATGTATATAAATAATTTTTGTATACCACTTTTGAAATTAAATTTATAACAAGAAAGGGGGAAAAATGAAAGAATTCACGTTAAAAATATTATTTGCATAGTAAATGAAATGTTTTCTAAGTTTATTTCAATTTTATAGCTAAATATATATACTTATATGAGTAAATATAAATAAATTTTATAAAATAAAGGTTTTTGTCATTGACTCTATTTAATAATATATTTAGTTATTTTCATTTCATCTCAACAATAAAATACAAACAAAGAATTTGTTATTGTTTTATTTCAGTGAATTTCATAATATTATTACTTGTTATAAACAAAACAAAATTCAGCTCCTCAGGATATCATTTTTTGCTACAATGAAGCCCATCCGAACATTGCAATCCTTATTCTCTCTCGTCTAGGTGATTAAAAGATCAATAAAAACCAGCGCCATATCAAACAAAAGCCAACAAGTAAAACTAAAAAACCATCCCCGATTCAACTCTCACAGACTCAAAACCTCCAGAAAATTATTTACCAAACTTCAAATGTCAATCAATCTTAAAATTTACTTCAATTCAATTTAAATTCAGTGTCGATAATTTTCATTCGGGAGTGATCACGTGATCGATTCCTCTGTCCATTTCCGGTCTGTTTGTTTGTTGACGACAAACTTGATCAAAATGACAACAAAAGACACAACAAATAGTTCCAAAAAATAGGGGAGCAATTTTCATTACATTTTTTTTAACAAAAATGTGTGTATGTTGGAGGAGGGAGGGGGAGTTGGGCGGTCAGGGGCAACTTCCGGCGAGACGAGTGGCAGCGTCACGCGCCGCCATTTTGGTTTGTAACTCGAGAGAAGAAAGGCGACCGAGAGAGCGGCTTGTCGGGAGATTTGATAAAGTATTTTTTTATGTGCGTGTACAGTCGGTCGCACACATGTCGGTGCGCTCGACGAACCGTCGCGTAGACAAAATATCGCGCTTAGTAGGAACCATTGTTGGCTGTTGATATTTTAGCTTCGTTAAAAAGTGCCGAAGGTCGACAAAATGATGGCGGTCTCAATGTCCCCGGCAGCTAATCATTGTATTCGCGTCGTCAGCGAGTCTAACCTTAGCAAAATTGAAAGGTATTTCCCATTATTTTTCAACCTTTCAACCGGTTGCAAATAACTTGCATATTCTTCCACATTTCCTCCAACTTGGCATTTTTTTTGTTTGTAAACAATCTTTGTTATCTATATTACATATGTCAATCTAAGTTCAAAATTTTCTGATTATAACTTAGTTCATTTCAAATGTAATATTTTTTCCACCTTGATTTCTGAATTTTTATTTATTTAACGAGAAATATCAATTATGATTACACATGTTTTTATATATTTATATATAAATTATGTATTTATTTTCATGTCTATATATTTTTTAGATATATAAATGAAATTTTTTGTTTTTATTTTATTAATATTTTGATTATTTTTTTAGTTTTCTAAATGATACTGCGTATCGTGAAGCGATTGAAAATTCTTCAACGTACAACAGTCAATTATGCAGAGAGAGGCGACTCAGGATGCCTTTTCTAGATTCCCAAACAGGTATTGAATTTGATCTATGATTTTTAGTCTGAAGAAATCGTCTGAAAAAAATGCGCTGACTAATGTTGGTTTTGTAGGTGTGGCACAAAATCATTCCGCACTTTTTATGTCCGCGAGGGAGCGTCTTCCTGGGCTGTTGCACGGCCAGATCTACACATATCCCAGCAAAAGATGGAGGAAAAAGCGGAGACAATATCTTATGCATTATTCGCATCCTAAGAGGTCGGGTCGATTAGAGGTGGACGATAACGGAGACGTCATTGAGGGCATTGGTGTTATGAATGACGATAGTAAAGATTCGTTAGTTATGAAAGGTACATTTTCAAGGCACATTGTTTTTCTTAGTTTCATTCATTGTTTTGAAATTTATGGTTTTAATGTTGTGTTTGCGGAGACATTGTAATTGGCGTTTTTTGCAGATGAACATAGTAAAGATGCGTGGTTTTATGACGAGGCAGACATGTTGGATATGGATGCCTTTGATGAGCCAGATCCGGATAGTGATTTCGATTACGAGGAGAGCTACAGCAGCAAACGAAAACGAAGGAAACCAAGGGGTGGCGGCCATCACCCAGCCAGAAATCATCTTCCTTCTTCAGACATGCCTGTAGTGAAACGAGCTAAAGTACGAAAAAAGAAAAGCAAATTTTAAAGAAATGTTTAATGAACTACATTCATAATTTTGACAAATCACATTAAATATCATTTTAAATTCTTATATTGAAATTATGCTCGTATGATTCTTCAATTTTTACTACTTTTTTTAGTTATGATTGTTTAGAAAAGTCTGAAAAAATGTTATGCACAAGACGTACATTTTAAATATGTGAATGAATTTCAGGGAGGCGGACGTGGTCGTAAAAAAGCTAACTTTGATGCCACAGCCGACGCGGACAAGCCTTTTGTTTGTGACCGTAAGTTCAATCACAAGTACAACTACAAATGACTTCTTTCTCGTACTCGCATATTATTATACCAAAACACTGTTAATAGAATTACATAGCAACAGAGTTATGAACAGTGAAATGGATGCTTACAAAATAAGTTAGAAACGAGTTTATTCTCCTTAGTTTATTACAAGTTTGCATACGACTTTACGATTTGAAGTTTCGAGTTCAAAAAAAAAAAAAAAAAAAGACAAAAAACATCTAAAACAAAAAAAAAGAAATGCCCTCTTTTATTTTTCACTTTTTGTTATCACTCTGCAATACTCGATTCAAACGTTCGTCGTTTATCGTCACTTCGTTGTTTCAATTTTGTTGTCCGACAAGTTTTATGAGATCCCTGTATCTGTTAATCGTTATATACGTATATATCATGTTGTATTTTCTTTATATACAAAATACATATTTATTAAATAAAAACAATATCAAAGTTATCGAAGCAAAAAATAACAATTCACAATCACACAGTCGACAGTTTAACAGAAGTTTTCGAACAGTGTATTGCAGAGCATTGTACAATTTTTTTTCTTTTTTTTTTTCTTTTTCATTTTTAAATTGATCTTGTAGAATTCTTCCCTGATCGATGCAAGAACGATCGCGCTCACTCTGCGCAGGATCGGTTACTTTACCAGAGACAACGCTTGTAGATTAACTCGGTTGTGCCTGCAATTATTTACTTTTTCTCGCGATGCTCCTAATGATTTATGCAATTCCATAAACATCAAATCCTATTTGCAGAATAAAAATACAAAACAAAAAAAACGAGTAACATAAAAATAAAACAGAATCAACATTCAAGACAGTAAATTTTCTTTCAGAAATAAATAAAAAACAAAAAAATCTTGAAAAAGAAAAATAAAAAAATTGAAATGAAAAAAAATAAGGATGAAATGTTTATGAAAAAGCTTTTTCGGTACTTGCAAACTTTAGAAGATGTATTGAATTAGTATACAGACTTATATTATCCAGTAGGTGTAAACGAGCATCGAGCCTTGCATCGTATTAGTTTTGCTTATTGGGCTGGACTCTTTCACTGCTTGTTCATATTTAGAAATTATATAGGTTGGTTAGGGACAAACTATTTTTGTTCAATTCCCTTGATTTATGTCCATTTAATTTTTTTTCATTCATTTTTCTGACCCCCCATTTGTCAATTTTTGAAATACATCAGTCTCGCATCGAACATAAATTTTTTAGTGCAGAGGTATGCAAGTACTGTCCAACTTGTTTCGTTCACAACAATTATGTTGTCTTTTTGTTGACATTGTTTTGGCCTTGCAAAAAGAAGAACAAGAAAATTTGAACAATGAACAATACGATTTGACTCAAGCAAAATTTCACTAACCAAATTTTAAACTCGAAATTCAGAAAATAGAAACAAAATTTAACTGAAAAAAAAACAAGAAATATAAAACAAAAACTAGATTTGAACTAGTTGAAAAAAAGTCAAAATTTGCAAAAAGAAAAAATGAAAGGTAAAAATAAGAACGAGAAACGAAAACAAGAGAAAGCGAACGTTTGTTTTGTAAGATGGATGTCAGGTAGTTTGCGGGAAAACAGTATTTGCACTTTTGCAGTATGCGGCGCACGGTATAAAACCAGACCCGGTCTGGTCTACCATTACGGTCATTCCCACTCTACTTCCTCCGGTGATCCTGCTATGGAACTAAGTCCCAGTCCTGCCGAAGTTGATTCTAGGAGCATAGCAGACGCCGCTGCTTTGGACCAGTCAGGTTGGAGCCACAAACTCAGCACTCTTTTCTCTTTCCCCCAGACAATTACAACAGTACCCTTTTTTTAACGATTCCTTGTCCGCGCCAACGCAGTTTTTCTCTATCTCTATCTCTGTCTGTTTCAATTTGTTCTCTTTTAAGTACTTATTCTATTAATTTATTAATTTTGTGTACTTTTCTAATTTGCCTTCGACTTTTTTTCTTCTAAAACGTTCTTTTTTTTTTCGATTCTTTTCCTATTTTTTTCTGTTTATTTGCCTCTAAATTTTTTTTTCTGAACCCTGTAATGATGCAGTTTCTTTTTTAAACTTGAATTTCACTGATCTTATAACACGGCCAGCAAAAAATGAACCTTTTTTGACTGGGAATAACTGATTTTCTTTATCAATTTTGTTTACAACTTGAGTTTACTAGAGTCATCATCGTTTTTTATTTTTCCACTTTTAAGTTTTTAAATTCCTTCGGTACAATTGATTCTCATTTCATTGCAGTTTTTAGATTGATGCATGATGCACCCCATTTTATTGACAAACAAAGAAAAACAAGCAAAATAGACTCTTCCCAAGCATGCAGTTTTGTCGAATGTGATTTTCTATACGATTTGCCCCTTTTTTGTATGAAATATAAAATTGCGGTATTAATAATGATACTGTGTAAAAAAATATATCAATATCGCAATTGTTTTTGATATACCTAAAGATTATGATTTGATTTATCAATTTCAGATCAATACAATAAAAGAAGTTTCTTTTAAATTAAAATATAGGAAAAATGTTCCAAATATTTAAATTGATTAGTTAACAAAAATGTTGATTACTGGTATATCTCAATGATTTTTACCTTAATTATTAATTAATATCAATGAATTAATGAATCCCGCAATTTTTATATTTCTTTTAACTGCATGTATCCTCTTGTTCTGTACTGTTATGTCTTCTCACTCATCCTATTAAACTCTTCATACTTTCTAATAAAATTTAAGTAGCAATTAATTTAATCAATAATGATTATTACCAATCAATGCTTGTAATTGATTAGATTTCAATCCGTCTTGCGCGTAAACATAAAACAAATTAAATTAAAAATGATCTTGAGAGAAAAACAAAAAGACTGAATTATAGTAACAGCAATTTTATTGTTTTATGTTTATCGCAATGCCCTGATTGCATAAAACAAAAGTCGTTGTAGGTTTTGAGGTAATTCTTAGTAGAGTTCATTTTGCATTGTAAATTTTATACTTTGAAAGAACCTTTTTTTTTCAAATAGAATACTGCATCTTTAATTTTGGTAATGGAACTTTCAAAATAACGCAAAAGTGAGATTATTTTGCTTCTCAAATTTTTTTTTTCGTACGTAGAAATTAATTGAAAAACAGAAAATTTGATTGCAAAAAAAATTAATTCATGCACTCACAATTCAATACACTATTTAGAGAGAGAAAAATTAAATTACAAGTTTAGGGTTGTCGTTTACAAAATATTACTGTATATTTTTAATTGAATATAAAAAAAAAGAAAAAAATTAAATCAGTATACTAATAAAAAAAAATGATATTTTCGTTGAAAAAGAAACTTTGTTTA
>JAAMPD010001421.1:0-24592 GCA_025266255.1 Trissolcus basalis | reverse complement strand
TCGTTGAAAAAGAAACTTTGTTTATAGAAGAAATTAAGAATAAAAAAATGTTCTTGTTCTTTACTAAAATTAGGGTTGTCACTAAAACAAGTAATCAAAACGAAAAAGTTGGTTGTAATCGGAGAAAAAATTGTTTTGTTTCAAATACTCGTAGAAAGTCACAAGATTAATTTTATTAATAATTGATTACTTTTCCAGGTACTTTATTAAATACATCTGTGAAGAAATATTCGAAACGATCCCAAAGACTGTTCTAAATTCATAAAGACGAATCAATAAAAATTTGTTTTCAAATTGTACTGGTACCTTTCAACAATTTTTGGTTTCAATTTGGGGGCAACTTGTTTTTTTTTCTATAAAAACAAAACAAAGTGAAAGAAATGCGTTGCTAATTGCATATATAACGTAATATATATTTATAAAAATAATCCAAACTATAATAATTGTTACGAATTGAAGTTTATATCTAGTTGATAAAATACACGCTAAAGTTTATTTGCATTTGAGATGAGAAATTGAAACCAAATAAATACTGTGTAGTGTTACAAGTATTCTACATTATTATTATTATGTAAGAATGAATTCTATCAAATTTTTATCAAATGTATCTCAAGTCTCACGTTTTCTATTATACAGTAATATGTCACTTATAAATTTCATTGTAAAAGTCTTCTCCTTTTTTGTCTCAATTATCCCAACGAGATAACAGTATGGTTCAGATCGAATAAATAGAATTCGTTTATCATGAAGCTTATCAATTTTAATTGACATCATTTTGACAACCCTATTAGATTCACATTTGCTGTCACACCGATGACACAACGATTCTTATGTTTTATCAAAAAATCAAAACCCCAAAAAGTTTAGCAAAATTCGTACGAATTTAAAACCACAAAAAATTAAAAAATGAAAGAACATTTTTTTTAATAAAAAAACTTTTCGGATAACCTTTTTGATAAATAAGAATCAAATTTTCACTGTCAGTATGTTTTCAAATCAAAAATTCTGAAGTAACATTAATTTTTCATCAAGAAGAAAAAAGAAAAAACCCATTTGACATTAATTTATTAGTTCAAATTATTGCATGTCGCTCAATATAAGATACATGTTTGGAATCTAGAGACGAAACAAGATTTATTTGCATATTGGTAAACGGCAGTGTTAACTTTCAATGATACATATTACATCTTGCCATAACAATAATGGGCTGCAAATAATGAATTTCGCTTTTTGACTTAGAGTTTACATTTTTGTTTCCCCATTGAGTATTTTTTAAAAAAATGTTTTTTACAAAAGTGGGCTCAGAGTTGACCATCCAGATCAATCTTAAGGCGATAAAAAGTCACCTAGTATTCAAGTCAAGTTCACCAACTTTGATCTCCCGTCAGTTTGATTGATTCAACATTCTCAACTCTGTTTCCACTTGCGAAAGAAGAAGGTCAAGAAGAAAGATTTGAGTTGAATAGAATTTTAAGCAAAGAGAAGAGTGGAGAGAGAAAAAGAGAGTGTGAGTTGAAAAGAAGGGGGCAGAACGTGAGCCCTTAAAAAAGCAAAAAAAAAAAAAAAGGTTGAAGAACACAAACGAGAGTGCATGCCTCGTGGTGTCCATCCGAATCGCATCGCACAACTAGGAAAATGGTCGGTTTATGATTAGGTGGTACGCGACGGGGTCGGCAGAGCAGCGCAGCTTCGAATAACACGTCGACGACGTCTCCAGGGATGCTGGGCGGGTCAGGCCAGCCGGGCGGAGGCCAGATGGCGCCACTGGGCGGGGCGCCACCATCGCCGTCGATGTCATCTCAAAAGGAGGACTCGTTGCCGGGGGTGGGTTCGCCGGGTTCCGCCCCGAGCTGCCCCTCGCCTGCTAAACTCGATAGCATGCCCCTGCCCTCGAACATGCCTGGCGAAATGATGCCTGGGATGGACGGCCACATGTCCGGCCCGGGCCCCAACCATGAGCGAAGACCTGGATCGAAATCCGCAGCGCCCTCGCCCTACTGCGACTTCTGCCTAGGCGACGCCAGAGAGAACAAGAAGACCGGCGGCTCCGAGGATCTCGTCTCCTGCAGCGATTGCGGCCGCTCAGGTAAGCCCGAAGAGAAGACCAAGCGCAAGTATACGAGAAGGGCCAATCACAACTGAATACTCGGCGTTGCGAAACTTCTGTGATTGAGTCTGAGATTCAGCGATGCCACCATGATATTCAATTTTTGTCGATTTGAAAAAGCCAAAAATAGTGCTAACAATTCTATTGATTACTAGTTAGTACTCAATATACTATTTGAGTATTAGTTAGTATTCAATATAGTATTCAGCAGTCATACCTTTAAAATTTTGGTTTGTAAAATTGAAATAAAAGTCATAAATTTAAGCTTTTTGACGTTAGAAATGAAAAGAGTGCAAAATTTTATACGAGAAAAGTGCCCTCGTACTTGAGTTTTTATGTTAAAAAGTGCATTTTTTATTTTTGAAGGGCATGTCAAGATTTTTTTTATCATTTAAATGATATCAATATTATCAAATCCAAAAATTCATCGATATTCCCTTATTTTTAAATGACTTAGTACTTTTTTTGTGTTTTGCATTCATGCAAGAGAAAAAAATTATGACTTCAAACAAATTAAGGTGATATTGAAGTCGTGTTTACCACTTTGGGAACGGGGGAGATTACCGAGGAAAATATACTTTTCCTCGGTAACCTCCCCCGTTTCTGAAGTGGTAAACTTGACTTAAATATTACCTTAAATCATATTAAATGAAATCACTTTATTTATTAAATCAAAAGAACAATGCACATTATAAAAAATTGATATCATCTTGGCATCTTTCGTATCTCAAATTTTGAATGATGTGTATAACTGGACATCTAAACTGTATGAATGAAAAAAAAAGAAAAGAAAAGAAATCCTTGGAGACATTTTATTATAATCTGAAAATTTTTAATTGGTGTGCAAGCAATTATCAATTTGAAGTCGCGAACAGCGGGTTTGTAATTTCCAAGGATTTCTGTCAAGTCAGTTTTTCTTCGGTAGGGAAAAATTTTTTGGTGACGTTTCCGAACTGTGTTCGATTCGTATGTTATTTTTGTAACTGGTCATCGACCGATGACGTTTTACAAAAAACTTTTACTTTCGCTCATCGTTGAACAAACTTGTTGAGCAATCTCAATCGGACGAGACGGTTTTGTAAAACCACGCCGATCCTTAGCTTCCAGTTGCAATGACATTTTTTTCGGCGATTCTGAAAAAAGAAATAAAAAGTGTTAGTTATTAGAGATGAAGTTTTTTCGTTAGGCCACGAGGGGGTAGATAATTTATTTCAAACTCGCGATTAATCAAACAAGTTGTTCGCAAATCATTCAATTATAGTATTATTAATATTATTCTCGATTATATTAGCTAGTAGCATTGTTCCTTTAGATGCAATTAATGGGCAATGTAGTTTTTTTCTCGCCCCGCCAATTTATCCAAAAACCTAGTCAAAATAAAAAAAAATACATTCGACTCAAAACGATAATCAAAACTTTCATCCTCTAGTCTCTTTTTTTTATTACAAAACGTATTTAAAAATTAGACTTTTTTAATTTTTACTTCCCACTTTTTTTATCGCTTACTTTATTCCCCTTACTTGACAATTTTTTATCTTTAAACGCCTGTAACGTTCCAGTATTCATTCACACCTAGTTTTGCTTAGGCATTTTTTTACAACGTAAAAAAGCCTGTCTTTCCTAGAAGGCGCGACTGACGTTGCTGAATCGATCTGCCAGTTATTGTAATCTATTTATTATTTTCCCGGGGCATTAGTTGATTATTTTAAAAGTTAAGTTCTGAATTGCTCGAGGCAAAGATGAAGTAAAAAAAGAAACAAACATAGTGTACAGCTTTCGATTATTATAAATCTATCAGAGTTCCTCGGGGTGACCCAGGTGGCTGCACAAATTTCGACCCTTTTCGAGCCTTTTACATATTCTATCACGTTAACCACTAGCGCCACCTGGGCTCCACCGATTTCAGGAATCAAAAGACAATGCCGATTTCTTATATTGTTAGAAAAAAAGAAGACAAAACTTGTTATCGCACAATTTTGATAAAAAAAAAAAAAAAAGAAAATTGAGATGAAAATTTTTCGAAAAGTACGACTGGATTTTTGATAACTTTTGGTTTTCTACATCTGAATAGAAGATTTGACAAATTTTTGGATCAAAACTTATACGTAAAGGTCGTACTTTTCTTGCAAGAGCTTTTTCTCAGGAGAAAAGGCTTCTGCTCCTGATGCGTGTGTAAATAATGACAAGAGAAAAAAAAAACAGACGAGAGTATGAATGAGTGAGTGAAAATTGTGTACGATGAAAGGGGAACCGCGACGTTTATATTGTGCTGCGCAAGAAAGAACGTGAACAATTCCAAGGTACGCACTGCTATTAAATTAAACCCCACATTATAAACCGGAGGGAGAGATAAAATATAAAAAGAATAGCATAACGTATGACGAAAACGTATGTCCGATGATCAGCAGAACTCTTTTCGGAGTCAAAAGATAATCAAATTGATAATTGATAAAAGAAAGAAAGAAGATAAATAAAAACACGTTTTTGCGTACAAAACAGTCGCTGCATTTTTTATTTCTGTTAAAGTGCTGAGGAAGGGTGAAAGATATTATAGAACCAAGACTGTCAATTGCATCCGACGTCAATTGCAGTGGCTTTGCTTCGTTTTTGAGATATCGGTCAGACGATTTTGTTGATAACGATGATAATCATTTGATGGTAATGACAAGTAGCTTGGAGTTCACTGTTCTTCGGCACAAGATAAATTGTCCTGGCACCTTTCTCATCCTGAACTTTTCCTCATCCTGAGACATCCGTTCTTGTTATAGGCCATCCAACTTGTTTGCAATTTACCGCAAACATGATCGTTTCTGTCCGCAAGTACAGGTGGCAGTGCATCGAATGCAAGTGCTGTACTTTGTGTGGTACCTCAGATAATGACGTAAGTTCTTTATTTTTCTTCATTCTTTTTCAGTTTTATCATTTGAAAAACTAGCATTGAAAATGGTATTGAGAAATTCAGTTTAACATTTCAAGCAATGTAAATTGCATAATAACTAGTTTAAACTCAAGAAAATTGAATTCAAGAAATGATTTTTTTTTTTCAATTTAATATTTTTACTTTAGTTTTTAAAGGTATTGAGAATTTTAGAAATAAAGTCATAGTTTAGTTAATTAAACAAGGCAATTTTTTGAACATTATTATTAATTTTGTTGTTTTTAATGTTTGGGTTTTGATAAGTAATAATGAAATATTCAATTTTTTTCCATCATTTGATTATTACTGAAAATATTTGTGAATGATACAAATTTTACTTTACAAAAGCTATGAATTTGAGTATATTTATTTATTGCATCGTTTTTTTAAGTAAATTCGATTTTTGAAATTTTCTATATTAATTTTGGAAGTGATGATACAAATTGTATAAGCAAGAAAAATGAAAGATTATCATGAACAGCCATTCAAATTGAAATTTCAAAAATTTTAGTGCTGAAAATTATATAAAAAATTGTATTTCGTTTCTATTTTAGTTAACAAAAGCCATGAATTTAATTATATTCATTTATTGCACAGTTTTTTAAATGAATTCGATTTTATAACTTACTTATAATTAATTTTGGAAAAAAAACATTAAAAACAATTCATTATTATATCAATTTTCTTTTGATCATTTTAAATTAGAAAATTCAGAATATTCAATTATCAATTTGTTGAGTTCACTTTCAAATTTGAGATATTTTTAAAACTAGTTTTTCTTTCTTTTTCTTAATGAAAACTTGAAAATATTTTCAAAGAGATACTAAAATAATAAACTAGACGTTTTAACTTCTATAAATACCAATTTATTTTTTTCCAATCTTTTATAATTTATTTTCAAACCGACCGATTAGGATCAGCTACTTTTCTGCGACGACTGCGATCGGGGTTACCACATGTACTGTCTACAGCCACCTCTCTCGTCACCACCAGAAGGTTCTTGGTCGTGTCACCTCTGCATAGACGAATTCCATTCTCGCTGAATGTTCCATTCGGCTCTCTTCACCGAAGACAAGCAGCTAAACTAACAATTAAACAAAAAATTTTTTTTATTAATCATGTAGCCATTTTATGGGAGAGTATTAGTATTCTTTTTTTTATATCTACGATGCCATATTGACCGAGAGTTTTGAACATTCTTCTGTATTTTGCGAAAGTTGACGTTAATATTCTGAATTATCAACGAACTTTTAAAATAATTTTTTAACGTGTTTTCAATTATTTTAAATTGAAAATTGCAAAAAAAAAAAAAGTATTGCAGTAGGAAAACAATATTTTGAGAAAACTTTTTTTTCATTGACGCGGTGCATTAGTATTTTGCTTGGTAGCAGAAATTATTTAATTTTGCATCTAGTTTTACATAGCACTTATTTTTATATACTTTTTTTGTTCAGTCCAGGTGAATTGTAATAGGTTCTAAGGATCAATAAGTGTGTAAGTGCAAATTTTATGCGGTGCTGAATGCGACAATACTCTCCTGCGGTTACTTTAAGTGGGCAATCATTTTATTTTACAACTACCTTGTCTTTAGTTATTTTTAGTCCAACAAGTTTAAGACTTTTTTTTTCAAGAATTGAAATAAAATTCAAATGAAATTTTTGCAAGTAACGTATTAATCATTTTACATTTTTTACTCCAATTTTAAATTGAATAATTGAAATTTTTTGTAATTATTTAAAAAAATGTGTTTTAATATTGTCAATATAATCTGTTGAAATTATTCATCATGTTTTTCAAATGTGTCCTAAACTTGTTCGAAAAAGAAATGAACAAAATAGAATGGCAGGAACTACAATTAAATTGTTTGTGTAATTTTGTACCAAATGTTGAAAACAAATTTATTTCGTAATTGTATATCTCTTAAAGATTAGATTTACAAACAGACTCGAATACGCTACCTCGATGAGAGCTCTCACTTTTGTTTTCTCAATTCTTAAACTTTAGATTCTTACCTTTAGAGAGCATTTTGATGGTGGGTAATAAAGGTTAAGACATTTTGTACACAAATTTTCAATGAATTTTTACGGTCGACGAACTTGTAAAATCGTGAATTTTACGTTGAAAAAACTGTCTTATCTCTGAAAAAAAAACGATGGAAACGAAAAGAAAATAAGCATTGAACTAATTGTACAAATGATCTCGTGATATCGAAATAAGCGAGGAGCGCGGAAGAACCTCCGCGTCACCTTCATCTGTAACATTTTTTATATTGAACGAAAAAAACAATCGACTCAATTGTATATAAGATTGCAAACGAACACATGAGAAACGAAGTAATGAAATCATTGAAAATTGTACATTCTCAGAGACTAGACCTTTGAATTGAGTGCGGTACTAAGGTCGGTGAAACTTGATAGATTTAGGTAATTAAGTCGAAAGTATATGGTACCGAACGAACGACTGAAAAAACGCTTCTACCGATACAAATTTATCTGTATTTGCCACAAATGATACTCAGTAATTTTAAAAACTCAATGGCGTAGCCTATTCTCAGGGTGTATAAACTTTTGTTCTATACAACGATCGAAAACCTTTGTAAATTTATCCATAGTCACTAAAAAAGACCCTTCAATCGTGTTTTTTTCTGAAACTTCATTTCATTCCAACATTTTAAAGAGACCGTTTATCAAAATGGCTAAAACAATTTTTTTCAATCGATTTTAATGCATTTTTACAGAGATTATGAGCAAAGTGACAAAAAAAAAACAAACATTTACCATTTTTAATTTGAGGTAAACGGTTCTCTTAAAGAGTTTTGCTCAATGAATAGAATTTTCAATTTCTTTCTTACATGATTTTCTTATACATTGAATAAATTCTGTCAACTTCGTGAACTATTTTATAAAGTTAAAATCAATTATATTGTACAATTTTGCAGAATTATTTTATACAAAAATTTCTTTACGACAGTAGCGCCCCTGTCGACTGTACAGAAAGACACTTAAAATGGTACTTTGTAAACATTTGTGAGAGTTTAAACACCCTGGCCTACAATTAAAATAGCAGTGATATTTGCGCGCGTTTACACCGAACGATTGCGATTTGGTTGACTCAGTATTTTTATATTCTGTATATGTACACATAGACAATTGTATACATTGTGAATGTACTTAATTTAACAAAAAAAAAAGAGGAGGAAGAAAACGAAAGAACAAGATACACAACACGGTGATATTTGCTACGTCGTTCTTAATTTTTAAATTGAGATACATTTTTTTTCCATTTTTTGTTTTTTTTTGCGAAAATACTATTCTGGGTGTTTCATTGTGCTAAGCTTTTAAGCTTTATTTACCGATTCATATAGTATACTAAGTTTGGTGTGTAAATTGTGATATCATTTTTTGTTTCTTCTTTTTTATACAAAAAAAAATTACCAAGTTGCATGATTGAGATGGGAAAGAAACAAAAACCACTTAACGAACATTTTTGGATAGTTTTTACAGTTTCATGATCATTATTGTAGATCACTTTTTGTAAATAAATGTTGAATAATCGATTCGCTGGATTTTTTAATGTGACAAGTTTTATAGTTCAGACTGTTTCATCATTTGTGACGTCACTGACAGAAAAATCAGATATCTCAATTTTTATACAGATGAGTATGTTTATACGATTCTGAATCCATCATTCTGTCGTTTCATCACTGAAATGAAAATGAAGTTAAGTAAAGTTATCTTGCTGTTTTTATTACATCTTCGTTGCACTTTTGTAAGTGTTGCAGAAATAATTACTACACGAGAAATTGAACCAAAAGAAGAAGGTAAAAACGACTTTCTTTTTAATTTGAAAAACCAGAAAATTGGTTTAAAAAATGTTATTTATTTTATATTTTGATACTGAGATTGGTGGCAGGGGATATTTGCAAAGCCGAACAAAAGCAGATGTACAAGGTCTCTAGAACACAAGTTCACTATGGGACATGTACAAAATTGGTCGACTGTTGGATGGAGCTAACTTATTTGAAAATCCTCAAAAACCGATTCACTCCGTGGAAACTTTGCGGTTACAGTGGCAAGATGCCACTGGTTTGCTGTCCGAGGGATGCTTATTTGGGATTCCATGCAAGTCACGAAGAACAGGTCTTCGAATTGGCTCGTGAACGTAAAAAGCAACACGATGAGAAACAAGCACAGATCCGTCGAAGAAGTAGATAACAATTCTTCAAGTTGAAACAATTTTAAAAATTACATTATATTCATTAGTAAACTTTTTTTTACACAAAGGATGTTCCAGATATTTCAATACCGCTTGTTCTATTAGACGCAGTAGAAGTGTCGTAGATGGACCTGACGATTTAAATGATATCGAAAGTAGGCAAAATTGGATTTAAAAACATTAAGAAATATAATTAATAGGGACTAGCCAGTTAATATTTCTGTTACGTATGAAGAAATAAAAAAAAGAAACTAATCATAACATAGAAAATTTGAAATACAAATTGCAAGTTTACAAACTGTTTTTATAGAAATAGAAAGTACAGAAAAAAATATTTTTAGTTGTACTATAATTAATAGGAACTAGTAGTTCCTATTGATAAAATTAAAAAATATATATAACAGAAAATTTGGAATACAAATTGTAGGTTTCGTTTATGAGATTTACAGAATGTTCGGTTCCAACCAACTAGAACAAGTATATCTTTCAACCGAGAAAAATTCAGTACTAGCTGGTATCCCTGCTTTATCGAAAGAATTTCAATCCGTTGCAGCCATCGGTTTTTTCACATCAAATAATGAGACTGTTTGGAAATGTGGCGGTACTTTAATTTCTGACCAGTTTGTACTCACTGCAGCTCACTGTACTTTCAATTTCGAATGGTAAAACGGTCTGAGTTTTGTATGCTAAAAACTTGAATTAAAATTGAAATTGGAAGGAAATAAAAATATAATTTGGTATAGGGGCCCAGCTAAAGTTGTAAGATTGGGCGAGCTCGATTTTGCAACTTCTGAAGACGACGCCAAACCTGTGGATTTCAAAATCATCTCAAGAATAAGACACCCGAAATACAAAAAATCGTCAAGGTATCACGACATAGCTCTGCTCAAGTTGGAGACAACGGTGAGTTTCAACGACTGGATCAAACCGGCTTGCTTGTCAAACGAAGAATTTTATGGACAACATTTGGATAATATAACTCTGACGGCTATCGGTTGGGGCAAAACCAAATCTTTAGGTTTTCTTATTTATTTACATATTTAAAAAAGATGACAATTTTTAAATTATATTTTATAATCATGTATAAACACTTTAGATTCGTCCGTTTTTATTTTTTATTTTTCCTCGTAGAGACACCGGATGTTTCTAGTCATCTATTAAAAGTAGAGTTAAAGAAAATTGAACACGAGAAGTGCAAGCGCATGTATGGAAATTCGAGCATTTTGAAAAAAGGAATTGTAGAAGATTGGCAGTTTTGCGCCGGAGAACCAGGAAAAGACACATGTGCCGTATGTTGAAAAAATGAACAAAGTTTAAACTTCTGTAATATTTTCTCCTTCCAAACATGGATGGTTCATCAGTTTTTTGACAAACATATTTTCCTCAGGGAGACAGCGGAGGGCCAATTTTAGTAAAATTGTATGAACATTCATGTCTATGGGACATCGTTGGAGTTACTAATTTCGGCAACATTTGTGGAGGACCAATACCCGGTGTATATCTTCGAATAAAAAATTACATCAGTTGGATTGAAGGTATCGTTTGGAAAGATGCAAAATAATAATGCAAAATATTTTTAAAAAATTCAAAGGAAAAAAATATACACAACGTTCAAAAAACATATAACACTTATATTTACCATCTTCATTTGTCGTTATAAAATTCGAATAAATAAAATCACATTCGTAATGAATAAAAGTCTATGTAGCTTAAAATCAATTGAGTCTTTTTACAAAATTTATAACGCTCCAGGCGAGTTAGATAAAGTAGTCCTCTGCTGTGGAAGACTCGTCACACTTTCCGATGGTAAATCTGAAACCCAAGAAGAATATACATGACCATTTCTCCAAACCATTTTTCTGTTTTGAAAAATTAAGTTAGAGTTTTCACCTTTCAAATTGAGTTGCGAAAGGTCAGGCAGTCCCATGTCATTTAGTTTCTCCTCCTCTTGTGTTTCTAGCAACTCAGCAAGTTCAGCTTCGAGTTCTGCCTCTGTAATAACGTTTCCGACTGGTTCTGAGACCACTTCCTCCATGAGATTGGTTTGGTCAAGTTGCTGAAAAAGAAAAAAAGAATTGCATCAAACAGCATAAACTTGCCATCCTTCAATTTTTGAATAAGGATTGTAAAAAGCTTTTTTTTTAATTTCATCGTTTATAAAAGAAACACAACTACACTCAGCAAAATAATTGAGCAACTTTAGTTTTTCAAAATTAACCACACAAGTTACTAATTTAAAAATTTAAAAATAACTACAAATGTTAATCTGATTCTTCTAATGTTAAGTAAAAAAATTACTTCGCGTAATTCGTCTTGCACATCCATGACTTTGTCTTCTGTCACATCTTTTCTGAAGTTCTTCAAGATGCCAGTCGCCATGCTGTATCCTTCGATCATTTCTGCATTCATCTCGGCGTCTGAGATTCTCATCATCATCGTCTCAATGCTCACCAGCGCGTTGCTCCTCACCTCAATGATCCTCTCGATCTCTTTCTTCTTCCTCAACAAAGTTTTTGCCATCTGTCGTCTATTTTTAGTTAAATTCATTTTGATCTCAACCAAGACCTGATCTCGTTTCTCCTCCAACTCCTTCACCTCTCTGTTGAGAAACTTTTCCTTCGCTCGTAACGACTCTATGGTCAGTTCTCTTTGAACGATATCGTCCGCAGCATGCCTTGAAATTTTCAGAAGAACAGGCGGTTTCATTGCATCCTGTGGATAAAACTTGGCCTTGTGGATCTTGTGCAGATAAGTGAGCACTTGTCGTGCAGTCACTTCGTCAACTTGGTTGCCATTTGCCTTAAAAATGTTAACGAAATCGGCCAATGTTATTGGCTTGTTTTCAAAATCAGCTTTGATGTTATCCTGCACGAAATTGGCAAGGACTTTGACGCTCTGAAGATGGATGAACTTTTCGTCGCTACTGATGTTTCGCTCTGAGATGTAACTCTTCAGTTGGGAGAACAGCCAGGTGGATGGCGATTTGACAAACACATTCACTGCCCAACTACCCCACGAGTCGCTCGAAGTTTTCATGAATACTTCTTCTGGAATTATTTCACTAGAACTGAACCAAACAACAATGATTAAGTTCTCATTCAAGTTGCTGGAATACATTTTTAAAATATTGAAAAGAAAATTGCAGTTCAATTTTGAAATTTTAAATTTGAAAATATTTTAGAAGGAATTTTGAACAAAACAACAATTAAGTTTTTTTGATTTAACTTGCTGGAATTCGTTTCTGAAAATCTTTTATGTTTCAATACATTTTTAAAAAATCTAAAAGAAAATTGCAACAGTTTAATCTTGAAATTTTAAATTTGAAAATATTTTAGAATGAATTTTTATTCGAATTGTTTTAGAATAAAATATCCTACCCTAGCAAAGCTTCGACGACAACACTGAGGCATCTGGGTTTGGCATGTTTTCTCTCAAACGCCTGTTCTAATTCAAAAATGGAAAAACTACAACTTCGTTTGTTTCTCAGGTACTCGGAAATGGCTCGTGACCAAAAATTGATCTTCGATTTGTAGTCCTGGTCATTTGACGATCCTTTTCTCAACGGTGCAAACAGAGAATTCATCCTCTCATCGTTGGCCCATTCTTTTGCAAAAATTAGCTCATAAAAGTTACGACATCACATTGAAAATTAAATATTCAAATTTCTTTTTAAAATAATTTGCTTTTTGTTAAAATTCGATGAACTCATAAAATAATGACGAATAGAAAATTGACATAACCTAAGATTGATTAATTATAGCAACAATTTAATATTCATTAAGAAGTTTCGTAACTTTTTAGGTTACAAATTGAAATTTCGAGAATTTTGAGGAATTTCTAATGCGTACCTGGAAATTTTTCGGTTGGCAAAAACGAAACGTTGTCGTTTTGTGTCGGACTCATTTTTCTTAGTTTAAGAAGTTGCTTTTCTTCTGACAGTCGACTTTCTGGATGAAACAATAAAATTTGAACTTGGTCAACCACAATGAAAATGAAATGTTGTTGTATTGTTGGCAGTTGGGAGGGAGGACCAATTCACGATCTAATGAAATAAACAATTGAACGTTAGAACACTGGTGAGGGGACGAGCAGTGTTATTAGATCGTGGGACGAGGGACGGTAATATACAGCGCCACTAGCCGTCGACCCATGAACTTGTTGTGTCGTGTTGCAGAAAACTGAAGATCATGATATTGTTCAAAATACGATAAGAGCATTTTCTCAATATATCAATGTCATTTACTACAATGTAATACGGAGGCAAATATCCATAATATATCAAGGTAAGATATAGCTAAAACAAACAAAACTTCGGTATAGTCATTGTTTATACATAATACTACCGGTTATATTCAGCAAAACTAATATATAAGTATATACATTAACCATTTTGTTGAAAATGCAAGCAAGCAATATAAAATTCAATATGTATATCAAAACTATAAAAATTTGAACATACTTACCTAAAAAATTAAAATAATATTGTACATAGCTTTCTCTTCCCAATTAATGAAAATTTAACTCCGAACATCTTCATGAAACAATATAAAAATCATGGTATTTAAATTTTCGACCTCAAGCTAAAAATTTTAAATTCTACATTATACTGTAATCAAATGGGTGGGTTATTAACAAACACTGTAAAAACAGACACAAGCATGAACAAAAAATGAAAACGAACACAATAAAAATGAACACTATAAAAATTAACACTCCTGTAAAAACAAGCACTGTAAAAAATAAACACATGTAAAAACAAACAAAAATGGCTGTCACTACCAATGTAGAAATATGAAAAATAAGAATTCAGCATAAGGTAAACGTATCTAATACGGTTATAATGTACCTATTTGTGTTAAGTTTGTTATAAAACTGATTCTTATTTTGGATAATTATTAAATCATTTGAAATGCAGGAAGATTAAGTGTTAGATTTCCATCAATTTCAATCATGTTTTGCACAGCCTCCAATTTCATTATAAATTCAAAATATATTTTAAACAAAAATAATAATAGGTATGCGGGCAAGAAGTTTCATATACGGGTAAACGGGCAAAAAGTGACACGGGTATAAAACCGACATGGGTACATGGATGGTGTGCGAATAGACACTGCCCAAAAAAAATTTGTAAAGTTTGTAAGAAATTTACATGTATGTGGTTATCAGGGAAAATGATCATAATTTTACTTTTAAAAGGTAATGCACTTGCGAATGTTTAACGTTCAGTTGTATTGTAATGTAAATTTAAAATGTCATATCGAGTCAGTCATGTTTAAATCGCAGTAAAATCAGTTTCTTGTTTTCAATGTCAAAAAGTTCCATATGTAATAAATAAATGGATCTATCTATGAAACTGTCAAGTATAAGACTAAAATTCTATCGAATACAAAAATATAAAAAAATAACTTACCTTCGACGGGATCCGATGTTTTTACAATATGACATCTAACTCTTTGAACACACTTTCACATTCAAGCTTTCTGTGTTGAGATATTTAATCTCAACGACCTAAAAATTAACTTACGCATCTCGAACGAGATTCCTGTACGGAAAGTGTGACTGTATTCTTTTTGGCGGTGCGAGAAGTTTATTTCTCATCCCTACGTAAGATTTAATACTTCTCACGGCACGCAGAGAGCCAGAAAGCGCACTTTTCGTGCAGGTATACCATAAAATATTCTCCAGTTTACCAAAAAAACTTCTAAAGAAACTTCTTTTGCAATAAAATCCACAAATTCAGTATAATAGCAGATAAATTTGTAACTCACCTTATTTCTCTTCACTTTTAGGATATTAAGACCAATTTAAGGTAGTTAATCCATCTCCTAGACCTATAAGTTGAGAAAAAATGATTGTTTAATTGAATTTTAGTATATATATTATGTAATACTTGAATTTTTTTTTGATTTTGAAATAAATGTTGTGAAAAAAAATGTTGAAATTATTTTTTAATAAATTGCAAAATTTTACTTATCTGAATCATATAAATTTATCTTTGTACACTATGCGATCCCTATGTAATCCCTACTTATGATGTTCGGGCCATATTCCGGGCTGGATTACAAAAAAATTTCAAATTTTTAATATTTTTTCTAAATTTCTAGGGTAAATGTGGGTATTACTGCAGATGTCCCAATTACTGCGTTCTACAGAAAAAGTCCTGAAATTAATATTATCAATGGCCCGTATTCATAAGAAATTGACATGAAATAATTATTAATTCATTGTTTATTGTTGTATTAAACATTTCGTGTCTAGTTTAGTTTTATACATATTAATTTATGTATTTATGTATTTTATACATATTAATTTAAATCAGTAATTGGAACAATAACTTACCATGGTTGTTTCTATTACTGCTGTGTTCAAGCTGCCTATAATATGACATAATAAACCTAATTTGAAGTGATTTGAAGTGGCGAGTAAGTTTGTTTAACTTTGATTTGTGCCAAAGTGAACCTTAGTGTATAAAGAAAATGAATAAATATGCTAACAAAAAACCTCTGCCGCAGTAGTTGGGTCGCAGTAATATACATGCAAAGTCGCAGTAATACACACATAACCTTTTGTGTGGTTAATTAGTTATTTCAAAGTATCTTCTACTTTTTACACGGTAATTTTATATTTTTTAAATATCCGGAAATATCAAACAATGATTTCGTTACAAATTTTGGCATAAGATTTTGACCAATTTATTTATTTTTGTATGAAAAGTCAGTCGTCAGTTGCAAACCGCAGTAATTGGTACATTTACCCTATATTGTTTTACTATTTCAACCATTTTCCAAGAAGTCCTAAAAATTGTTCATGAAAAGATTTCAAAGTGGGTGCGTTTTTGTTACGTTCAGACAAAAATCTGAGCCATGAAGACTAGATGGTTTAGATTTTTTTCTGAACACATCTGAAACCTAACAAAAACGCATCCAATATAAATACACCAGTGAATGGTCGGACTCTACATGGAAAAAACGGATCACGAATAGTTCGTGTCTCGGCAACATTGAATCGTGTCCTGATGTCAAAATTTTTTTTGGCGCACGACTGACTGATGCGTGGCAACGATTCGCATATGTTTAGCAAATCGTTTCTAGGCATCAGTCAGTCATGCGTCAGGAACAAATTTTGTCAATTTTTAACAGTTTGCGATTAAATGTTGTCGGAACATGAACCATTCATGTTCCGTTTTTTCCGTGTAGCAAAAAGGTAGTCGTTTAAATGAAATATTTCTAAATATAAATAATTACCAATAATTGTTATCAAATTTTTGGTCAAAAACATTTTCTCAGTGATTTTTTATGCACACACTGATATCAAAAATCGTGTGTTAACGATTTTCCTTTTATTCAAAAAAAAAAAAAAAAAAAAATAGTAACAGGTTTCTTGTAAACAAATGTTTTGACAGGTTCCGTCAAGACGCCCTGAATGCTCCCTACTGAATACTTAGATAATTCACTGGCAAAATTTCACGTTTTCAGTTTATTTCACTCAAAATAATGTTTTTTTAAATGTATTCTCATAACTTAGTGTTCAAAAGATTATAGTTTCTAATGTTGGAAACTGAATGGTCATTTTTTTCATTATGAAATGACGAAACAAAGTTCAAATTTTGCTTAACCCACCATTGATTGGTGCATTTACTCTATTTGCAAATATTTATTGATTTTTTAATTCTAAACTTTCTGACAATTTTGCAAAATTAAAAAATTCACAATAATTTTCAAGTCTTCGAATAATTCGAAATATCTTAACGATTTGACATTGTGAAATTTTAAGAATTTTTAAAAATTCGCAAAAAAAAAAAATTAATTTGGAAATTTTGACAATTTAAGCAATTGAAAAAATTTGGAAAATTATCATGAATTTCAAATTTCGAAAAATTTGAAAAATGTTGTATAGTTTCGGTACAATTGGTAATTTTGAGAAACTTTATGAAAATTTAGATTATTTACGAAATTTCATACACTGAGAAAAATATTTTGGAAAAACTGCTATAGTTTGTAGGGATGCGGCTACATGAAGCATTTTTCTAATGTTATCCTGTACACTATAGGAAAAATTGTAGCAATTTTGTACGACTTACTTCGAGGACTTAGAAATTCTTATTAAAGTCGTATAAATAAGTTCGTATAAAATTCATACGATGAATTTCGGAAATTTGGAATTTTTACACGAAAAAAAACGGGTTAAGAATATAGTTCATGTCTGAGCAATATTGAATCGTCTCCTGTTGAAAATTGTTTTTGACGCACGACCGACTGATGCATGGAGATGGTTCGCTAATGGTTTTCGCATGTTCATCGTGCGTAACGCATTTAAAAAGACGCACGACACAGACGTGTTTATATACGAATCATTCATTTGTTTATAATAACGATTAATGTCTGTCAATTTTTTACAGACAAATTTCTGAAAGACATAAGTAATAATAAAAGTTGGTTGAAAGACAGATTTTTGTTATTGTGAAATTGTAATTTTATAATTTTAATACTTTTCTAACTCTCATTCTAAACTTTAAATTGAAAATAATAAATTATTCAATTCAATTTATTTGAAGTTAAATTAATTTTGAAATTCATAAAATAAATGTGTATTTTTTATAAATTATCATGACAGCTGCTTTCAACGCATCATATATTGATATACGACAACAATATTCATGTTAAGACAACAAAGGTTAATTCTTTAGGCACGAATGAGTCGTGCGTCTTTTTACATGCCACGATCAGAACATGCACAAAACGTTAGTGAATCGTCTTCGCGCAGCAGTCAGTTATGTATCAAAAACAATCGTTGAAAGGACATAATTCAATGTTGCCCAAAGATGAACTATTGTTGATCCACGTAACAAATTATTGGCAAAAATGTGAAAATTCTAAGAAATGTTGAACATTTAAGAAATTCAATGAAATTTTAAAGTTATCAAAAATTATAATAAATTGAAACATACTTAACACATGAAACTGGTGAGTTCAATTTTAAAAATATTTTTATAAAATGGTCACGTTGTTGATGTTAATTTCGTCTGTCAGTATTTTATGAGTCTTTGTTTCATCAACGTAGTTCATCTATAGGGATAATTTAAAAGAACGCAAATTCAATATTTAATTTTATTTATAACTGGGAATGTCGAACTCGCTTCGCGCGTTCTCTCTATTGATAAAAATAAACGATGACGCATGAAGTTGTTCGACATGGCAACTTCAGAGGTGTCATGAACATTTTCATTATGGATAGAATAGATGGATGAATGGACTTTTTCATTATAGATGTATATAACTATTATGTAATAATAATTTTATACCATGATTTGTTAACCCACTTCTTTCAAAAATGTGTAATATGACATGGAAGTTTTCAGTAACTACAGCAATAAACGTAAACAAAATAATGAACAATTAAGCACAGTAGAAAGTAAAAAGTTGATACATTCAGCAAGAAACTCACATTGACAAACATTTCCATCGATAAAATAATATTTCCAAAAACTCTCAAAACAAGCGGTGTATCACATCTCATTTGAAAAAGTATTATTATTTTTTTATTATAAGGAGAAAACATTATCCACGATGAGTTATATCTACGATAATTACAAATTTTTGTTAGGTGATAATTGCATCGAACATGCCACATTTTGTACGCGAAACCGAGACAAAATAAAGTCAAAGTTAAAAGTAAACTTACATGACAAATTTCATTTCTGTGCCACTTAAAATGATAACTTCTTCACCTATTTCACAAAACAACAATAAGAGACTCAAATCCACCAAAAATATTATGATAATAATAATCAATGAGTCATAATTAGAATTTTTCAATAGATAATTAACCTAATCATTTATATTGTTCATCAATAATTTTTATTGTTATTGTAACATAGATTGTTATTCATGTACTGTTATAAAAACAAGTTAATGTTAAATGTATTAGATTTGTGGGAATATTTTCATTTTATTCAGTATTATATTTAATCTGAATTTTTGAATCGTGGATGTAAGCATACATATACTTGTTTGAAGGAAAAAGAGACAGAAAAACTATAATGTGACTATAAATTCTTACGTTATATATGGTAAGACTTATTATAGAAATGCTCACAGCAAATCCCATAAACTCTATTATTGGAAATACTTCATTGATTAAGAACGCCAATCTAGTAAGCAATGTTAGAGTATTTATCTTGTAAATCATTGCTATCAGTAGTCATATTGCTTTTTATGAATTACTCAGTAGCTGATTCGTAAACATGTATAGAATCTCGTATAGTTTTTGTAACCCTATGTTTGTCTGCACTGGAAACACATTTTAATTCTTCTAAATCACTTATTTCGCCCAATTTGTATCTTAAATAAAACATAATGATGTTAGTACTATTGCTCAAATGTTTGTAAAATAGATAAAATATAAGCTCACTCCATTATAGACTTTTTTGTGTACGCAGTCACTATTGCCATGATGGAAAATAGAGCAAAACCGGCGACAAGTAACATATAAAAATATATAGTAACAACATTCAGAACAATCATCCATTTATTTGAAAATGAACCTTTCACTAATAAAAATTGTTTGATACACAAACTTTTATTAACACATTTTCTTATATAGCAAAATATGTAAATCAGCAAAAATAATAATGAAAGCAGTAAACATATCATTAACACGAACAAATCTGAAAAAAATTAAGTCAAAAAAGTAAAATTTTGTTCATAATGCTTCCTCGTTAAATGAATAATCACTTACTTGCTACAGCTTTCGTGATGTCTTCGCACATAATCAGTTGTTTGTATGCAAGTTCTTTTTGCACTTGTAATGCATGTTTATAAGTATCTTCTATTAAATATACATATCTGTCAATCTAAATAGTTTTAAGTAAAACGATTTGTTGAAAATGTTTGTAATATCTGTTGTTAGAATGTATTTTTACTTTTCTTTTTTGTTTTATATTATTTAAAAAAATTGCCCATACGAACAATGTTACAAAAAAAAACGAAGAGTTTATGCAAAATTGTACGAAATCATGACGAATGCCATACAAGTATACAGTCTAGAAAAATAATTGAAAATTTTTTAATTTTGATTCTCAGGCGTATAGTTTTCTAGTTCATTTTTTTCTTCAGTTATTCATGTTATTAGTTAAATGTTCAACTAGATTGATTACTATAGTTTTATTAAATAACAAATATCGAAAAAATTTTTTTTTCGAATTTCTAAACTTTCAAGAAGAATACCAAATAATTTGATTACTTGTGTATATAACATTAAGCAAAGGTACACTGCTTGGCACGAATGCAATAATTTGTGAATAAACTTGTTTTGGTGAGTCCAAAATCCGGTAGACGAAGTAACAATTCTATAATACTTCAAATGTGTGTAGAAAACACTCGTACGTACAAAGTGTACTTCTTTTTCTCTTGTCATGACTGAATGCTGTCACGTACCGTTTGTTATTGAAATAGTGAGCGTATTTCAACTAGACGTTTGTACTTTGCGTACACTTTTGACTTTACACTGATGAAGTATGTTAATATATAATGCGACAGGGAAAGTTTGTTAGCGAATATAATTTGTTTTATAATTCTTATAAAGTTTTACATACGAGTATGAAAAAATATTTTTTCAAGTTGTACAAATACCGTATCATAATTACTTATATTGGAATTGCGAACACCTAAAACCTTACCACATTAATGAATATTAGATGCAGCATTGAAACATTTTTGATCATCAGTTTAAATCCAATAATGAAACATGTATCATAAATTGATAATGAAACAATAATATCTGTCAAGATTCATTTGTCAGTTCAAGTGTTACATTTACACTGTTTAAATAATGTTATTTATTTAGAAATGATATTATTCTACAAAAAAAGCAACAGTATTTGATGTATAATTTTAAACTAAACTCAAACTAAATTGTTTAAATTATAAGAATTTAGTCACTCCATAATGGTTATTAGTTTAAAAAATGAAAATTTGAGTAAGTTATACACTGAAAAAAAAACAAAGCAGAAACTGCCTTGCTCCACGGCTGTTTTAGCTGTGGTAACCACGGCAGTTGCGTAAAAGCAGATTCTGCCTTGCTCACACGGCTGTTTTGGCCTTGCTCCGGGAAATTTGATATACACGAAAATTAATATGAAAATTTAATATGAATATTTGAAATTTTATCACATGTATAATGAATTTTACTATTTTTGACAGTAAATTCCATTGGATGTCAAGTCTGGCACAGGTTAGCGATTTTTCATAGTAAATTTTTGAATTACTTTCTCTCTGTGTAATTTTTGAAGTGGAAGTTATTCGTAGAACTCATTGTTTGTTTACATTTTTCAACGAAATATGATGTTTTATTATGCTACGAATTTTCCCATTATTGCAGAATCTCGCTCTTCTAATTTTTTTGAAAAATAACACTTATTGTAATTTTGATAAACAAAGTCCCTAACTTCGTGGTAACAGACTTTAAACATCACTGTTAAAGTTTTACGTTTGTTGACTTTAAAGATGGCGTTATTTGGTCTTGCTTTCAAGTCATTGTAATAAGGTGAAACGAATGTTCATTATCTATAATAATTTAATAAGCAAAATGATTTTTTTATTTTGAAGGTTGAAATTATTGAATAAAATTTCGCACTTTAACTTCAGCGAAAATAGTAGTTATATAGTTCAGTAATATAATTATAGTTTCTTCATAATTCAAAAATGATCTGAATCTCGAATCAACTCTTCGCTATATTTATATTGGATATATATTTAATAATTAAATTTTCGCTGATTTAAAAATCGAGACTTTATTCTGAATCGTATATTAAATCACCATCAGAATAACATTTTCTTCAATCTTGAATTAACTTAGAGAACAAAAGGTTTACAATTAATATAATCCATCCATCCATCCATAATTAAAAAGTTGACAATACCCTGAAGTCGGACTTCCGACCAATTTACGTTTCATCGGTTTATTTTTTTGACAGGTCAGTTTGTTTACATTCGAAATTTGATGGGTCACGGAAATTTATCATTTCATTCAGAATGAAAATAAGAGTGAGACTGATTGTATCTTTTTTATAACTAGAGATGTCGCGCGCGACTTTGGATAGTTGATGAATTTTCGAAACAAAACCATTGAAGAACGATAAAAATCTTGTGATAAATACTTATTTCTAAATTATTATTTGAAAATAAAATTTATAATTCCATTTATTTTTACGAAAGTCTATTTCGAAATCACGTCATTGTTTGGCTTAAAAAAGAAGAAAACTTTTTTTATTTTTAACCTCAAATTTTTTAACTTTTAAATGAGAATGAAACTGGTAATTATGTATACTATTTTTAAATTCTTTTTAAAAAATTGATGGTAATTTAATATAACCAATCCTTTGATTATGTTTTTTTATAATGCAACATGATGGATTTATCACTTCTGATATATTTACATTTTTACCGCGACAATATAAGTGATGCGCAGAAGTCAAACGCGCATTAGATTTCTACACGTAAAGTTGGCAGTTATCTAACGGCGAACTTCAGGTGTGATACAAACATTTTTTAAAAGGATAAATAAAAAGTATGATACCGTGATGCGGGTCGCAGTAGGTATAGGTTCGTTTGTTAATGTGATTTGCTTATATTTGACAGGTCGCAAAATTATACTTTTGACATTCAGTTTCGTTAGGAAAATTTTAAAATTCGACGAAGGAGAGCGTGCTCGACATTCTAGACTGCTTTATTTTTGATAGGCGGTAAATAATTTTTTGAAGCGATATTAAAAGCGTAACCGGGAGTGCGCGGAGCATTCTAGTATGACACTAAAAATGTGTTACTATAGAGTGTGACGCTGCTTTTTGAGCTGCGTCCAAAAAGAGTCGCAGCGCGATGTATGAGGCTCTCGATTTGCCCAGAGAGCAGGATCTGGGTCTCGAAAAATTTTCTGGTGACTCAGAAAACAAAAGTCTAGCGTAATGTATTGAGTATTTTTTTTTAGTTTATGTATTTTTCTTTTATAGCGATAACGATCGACAAACTTAGTTTTGAATTTAGTTTTATTTTTGAAGTTCTGAAGTTTTGAAAGTTTTTAAGAAAATTGATTGATAAAATAATCGCAGTGTTGCTACTATAAATTTTATTAATTATTATGTTGAAGGTTGATTAATGGGACAAGTGCAGTGTTGTCACTTTTCATTAATTTTAATCAAATGGGACACTTGCAGTGTTGCTACGTTTTATTTGTTTAATTCGGTAACGAAAACGAGATTTTAATTTTAACATCTGTCTGTGTAGACCAATTGAAAATTCAACATCCGCTGGTAGAAAAATCGTTTTCGTTATCGATATGATTAGTTAGTAAAGAATTGTTTACTAATTCAATTTTAAGAGTCGTAGATTGTAATTTCTGATTCTCCAGCGGACCGAGTGGAGTTGCACCAACGAGGGACGACGACAACGAGAACGTCTAGCAGCTTGGACCACTGCAGAGGATCGCTCCAACTGTCATCTGGGGCTAAGTCTCGCCTCTCGAACTCTCAATCTGCGACCCATCGTTTGTAATCAGTCAGTTATCAGCTACACAACACCTATCTGTACGACGTTGGAGTCTGCAGCCCTGAACGAGCACTGATGCTGATCTGATGCTGTCGTTCCAGTCCGATGTTGTATGCTGTCCTGTTAACAAATGTGATGTCTTGCTCCGAACCTCTCGAAACTTTCGAGAATGACGCTGCCTCGCCTGTTCGTCGTAGCATACGGGACACTGACACTGAACCAGAAGTCTTAAGCATGGTGGTAATTTCCCGTGGAGGAGCTAGTCTTCATTTTTGAGTTTACATGTGGTCTATAATCTATTGTAGTTGGATATTTCTGTTATTCTGATATCGCTGCCGAGTAGAAGTTAACCCTGAGTGCTGTCCTTCAGGGATTGTGACGAGTTCAGAATTCAATTTCTGAACTCGTGCGAAAACCAACATCTGAATTCGAATCCTGGCTTGTGTAACATCTTCGACCGTATCGTACTAGTAGAAGTTTTTCGAGACCTGATCATCGCGGTTTCGTGTGTGATTGAACATCTTGTGCAACTCTGCTTGGCGAGCTCGAGATCTAGGGTCACTTTCCGTCTCTTTTGTAGTTTTTCTGATAAAGCGCGTTTTGTAAGTTCGTTTCTTTTATTTTTGTTTTGTTAAAATTGTAGTTTCAATAAAGTAAAGTTTATTAAAGTCATTTTCGAATAATAGCGTATAACTTGCTGAGTCACCAGCTTGCTTGTGAGCTATAGTAACGATAAAGCCAGCCTCCTATAGCTTATATTTGTATTTTGAATTTTGTTGCTACTTTCCATCTAACGAATTTAGTCGTAACGGT
>JAAMPD010001420.1:0-24605 GCA_025266255.1 Trissolcus basalis | reverse complement strand
AAAATAGACTCAATCGTGTGTACGAATTTTTCTAAATGCGCACCGGGCGAACTGCGTCTAAGATACGCTTGCACTCTTTTTCGGAAATGTTCCGAGAGTTGAATCGACTTGAAATTTTGTACACTTGTAGGCCATAATCAGGTCTACTCGCAGAAAATTTGGCAAGGCTGCGAAATCGAACCAATTGTGTGTACAAAAATTTCAATGCGTGCCGGGAACTGCGTCTGAGATACGTTTGCACTTTTTTTGATAATGTTCCGAGAGTTGAAATTGTTCGTAATGATCTAAAGAATAATTTGGCTACTTAAAGTACATCGAAATAAAAAATTTCCTCGATACTTTTTCAATTTGAAAAACAGGCTTTTTGAGCGCAAGTCCGGTTATTGCATCCGGCCCTTCGATTTTTGTAATTGAGGATTGTAATAATTGAGAGAACAATAATTTCAAGCAATATTGGAATAATTTAACTATTTTATTGCATTTCATAATATATAAATTTATCACAAAAAATAATGCACAGTAAATAAAAAATGAATATTGCATTTAAAAAAGTATTTAAGAGTATCATCATTTTCGAGGCGATTTTCGTTCGAGATTTCTTTGAAAAAGTTGTCTCTTAAACGTCTTAACTTACAAGATAAAGCTTTCATATATACAATGTTTGAATTTAACGCCAACATTTTGATCAAGAACCTTTTGGAGGTACGATTTTTAACAAAACAAGTTTGAACTGGCTCAAAAATTGTACAACATTATCGGAAGGATGTCTAAAAAACATATTTAAACAATCGAGCGCTCTTCTATCGTATAGTAAACATCTTAAAAAGTCGTTCGCCGGCATCATCTCGGTCGACAAATGCGGATAAAAATCTTTGACTCTGTAATATTCAAAGTCCTTTTGATAATTGTTAAAAGCCAGTTCTGCGAATTCCTTGACTGCGCTTCCTGGGATTGCATAATAAATTCTGTACGGTAACTTTTTAGCTTTGTCGTTAAATTGACATTCTCGCATTTTCAGAACTATGTCTTTGATAACGTTTTGCAAATCCTGACTGCCTTTCTCGTACAGATAAAAATCCTGTATCAACTTGAACTTATGATTATCGCTGCTGACATAAACTTTTCTTGTATTCCTCAAATGCAACAGCGCAGTTGGGATTGAGTACGTATAAGAAGTGAACAGATGGACATGAGTCAACTCAGGCTTCGCCTTCAATTCTGCCGCGATGTGTGACGTCAAAGGCAGAACACCACCTTGGTGTAAAAAACCGTAAAATATCGTCAGCGCCAGGTTACACGCGTGCCAGATGAATTGGACGCGGTTACCCTTGGAATTGTGCTTTTGATGTTTGGTGTCGGTTTGTTTGTTAACAATGCCCCGGTGGGCCTGGTTGTCTGACGATGTGTACTGATGACGAATCATAGGCGTGCAACAGATCGACAACGGGAACAAAACTGGAAGGATGAAACGAGCCTCCTGGTGCGGAATCACCGATAATATTGCAATGGGAATTGCAAACGAGGCAATCATCAGGCCTTCGATGCTTTGTATCCTTGGTAGTTGGAGCCACCGTTTCTTGATTATTCTGAAAGTACCATCGAAATTAGGTCAACATTATAAAACAAAAACTAATTGAATAATTACAAAATTAGTGAATAACATTTTCTTAAACTCGCCTATAAAACAGTTTTGAAAGTAGCTCCAAACCGATAAATCCGTAAATATTGAATAGTAAAGGCACGTTCACTAGGAAGTGTAAGCATCTCGGATGTAACCCGTGTTCCTTCAGGTTGGCAACGATGGTGTTGTATTTGACAAAGTTGAGCGGTGTGACGACAAAATTTTTCATGCCAATATCCAGGTTGCCGATCTCGCCCATTGTTAAGTAGCCAAAATAAAAGCTGTCCACCAGTATGAAAAACACCAACGCCGGGATCGTGCAGATGATAAATGTGATGATTCGAATATGAAAATCTATGAATCCCACGACCAGCGATCCAAGACCTCTCTGCAGCCAGAAGAAAATCGGACAGGCTGCATAAGCTATGAAAGTGGGTCTGTTGAAGACCCCTGCCACTGTGATGCTCGCAATTATTAGGCAATCATTCAGAGAGTGAGATGGCAGAGCGTTCATCAATTTGTAGACTTTAACTCTGTCGACTATTGTTCGAGCTTCGTTGTACTTTTTTTTCAATCGGTTGCCTTGGTAAACTACCTAAAAACATTAATTTTGTTACTCAATATTTTGAACAAAATTTTCATCTTTATACTACTATTATGATACATGTAATGATTTAAATATAGTTTACCTTATTTGAGAAATCGATGCACCGAGAAACGTAATACAAAAGTAACGAAAATAATATCAATTCGCTGCTATTCGAAAACGTACGAGACGCATAGGTTAACATTACATACGAACTAGAAAATATGACTAGACACTTGTTGTGTGACAGATCATTGATCTTGCAAATTTTGTACAGACAGTAATCGTTGACAAATGATAATATACACATCAACAGTCGAGGTAACGTAACAAGAAAGTAGACGGTCTTTAAATTAATTCCTAGGTAATGACTGGAGTATTGTAAAAGATTGCTGATAATTGAGTATGGTATTCCAACGGATATATAAGGGTAAACTATCGTGCGAATCGGAAAGGTGCTGTTGAATTCCCATGGCTTGTAAGTGTCAATGTCAAAGTAATGACCTGAAATTTAAATTTCATTTATCAATACATCTTTCGTTTATTTTTGTTTATTTATTGATTTTTGTTTACATTGCGTTTTCTTATCATTGCAAATAAAGCTATGAAAAAAGTTAATCACCAGCCATCGGTTCGATGGATTGAAAAAATTCGTCTGGATGTATGTAACCATACTGGGGCACCAAACATAACAAAATCCTTACAGCCGCAAACAGCCAATAGGTGTACTCAAGTTTCCCCCTTTTTCCAACGATTTTCGTCTCCCGACTGAAGTCATTGCGTGAGATTGCGATTCTTTTGAATTCCATCGAGTTGGTTCTGCTGACTTTATTTCAAACATAGCCGGTCAATTCATGTTTGACAGTATATTGTTATAGGTTAGGATAGCAGGTGTCATGAAAAGCTGGCCCGTCCATCCATATCTCCATTTAAAATATCCTATTGCAAAGGTATGTCTGTACTGTTTTACCGACAACAATTTGACACTTTCAGTCGGCTCTCGAGGTCACATGATTGCAGGCTTTATCACATCTTAATTCAAATAAACAGTCGTCCAAAAATGAGATTCTCCACACTGAACCACGTGACAGGTATTTTGGTCGAGTGCGCGGTGCGCATGCGCGTCGTTCGTTTAAACGACTTCCGACGACCGTATCAAAACAGAAGAGAGGAGATGATAAAGGTGACCAGGAAAATAAACATAAATAAAAACAAACAAAACTTGTCAAAAAATCAAATTTCACAGTTACATCGTCAGCGATGAATGGAATATCACCGATTTAATAATTAAATACTTTGAGTTGAATCAACTTAATTTAACATTCAACTTAATTAAACGTCAATGCAATTAGCACGAGTGTCGACGAATGATTGTAAAATGCAGTTCGATTCGGATTAATCGTTCGACCTCGACACTTTAGTTTTTGTCTCTCCTCCCCCCTCCCTTTCTCCCTTCCACTTTGACAATCACGTTCTGTTTGCTCTTTTGAATGGGCACAATGCGTGGGAAAATTTAATGAAATTCAGTCTGTAACAAAATTTAAATCTTCGAAACGAAATTACAACAGGAAAAGAGCGTGGCGCACGTGCAAAATACAGCGACGGCCAATGGTAAAGCGAGGGTGGTTTTGAGTCCCGCTATCGGGGCTGATAGAGCGAGCCTCGCTTGTCAGTTGGAAGCGAGAGTTCGTTCGCACAACTTGGCACGCTGTTATGCTGCGCATCTGCAACAACTTGCCGACAAATCCAGTTTAATAAAACAAATATCATTTGCAACCAACCGGATTGTTTAACGCATCAAACATGACATCAGACAACTTTTCTTAGTGCTTTTGACAGAACACTTCAACAAGTCCGTTTTCCATTTGTGTGTGTGTGTCTTCCGGCATTGTTTCGCGCCAAAAAAAGAAGAACATTTTTTTTTTCGTTCCCTTTGATTGTGAGCGGACAATGCTGTCACAAGAATTATCACCGTCGTCATTTCATATTTTTCTCATTCACATGTTAATCATCACTCAAGGTAACAATTTTTTGCAACTTCATACTCGACCCAAGTTTCTTGTTTTTTGTCCTCTTTTTTTGGGGGGCTTCTGTTTTTTACGACATGTAATTTTGATTTCCATGACTTTTGTAATTTTGTGTTTCTTTCTTTTCTGTTTTTTAGTTCACTGTCATTCTCGCTTGACCAAATTGGAGACGCAATTCAATTTAAGCCAGACTGACCAAATTTTGGAGAATCAATGTTAGGCTTAATAATTATCCAGCACCAATCGATTATTTAAATTGCATGTTTTAAGGCAAGCAAAGGTAATGAAATTACTTTCGTCCGATGGACTGTATTGGATTTTTTTGTTCAAATCGCTGATTCAATTTGTTTAATGCACTTTCGTTCTGCATTTGTGTTGGTAATTTTTTTTTTTTTTTTTTGCAGCGTCCAACTTTTGTATACAGTTAATACAATTTTTGCTTAAAAGTGTTACACTGCAAATTGTCACAAATATTATCTTATGTATGGGAAACTTAACAAACAGCCAGTCAACACGTTGAGTGTAGATGCAAAACAGTATTAGCTCTGAATGGGCTGTGATTTGGCCATTTGAACACTGCTTTTATAACTTCGCGCAATCAGATTCCGAGCCGAGTTCTCATTCAGTGGAGTATTATCAAAGTTGTCGATATTTAAATAACGAACCCGGTTGAAACAAATAGATATAATTTTTGATTGCAATAATCGTGTTAACAAAATAAGAAACGCAATTTCATCTGTGAAATAATTCAGGCTTTGTTTGTTCGAAGAAACATTGTTTTTTCCTACCCGCGTTTTAATTTAGCGTAGATGTGTGTTCCATGAAATGATTGATCTCGGTATTCGTAATTAAAATGAAACATATATCAATACCATAAACATCTGCTTGTTCGTATAAATTATTATCGAATACGTACACCACTAGTATAATTATTACAATCAATGTTCATGATTATATACTCCAATTGAGTTTTATTGCAAATTAGAAAAAAAAATCAAACATGTTAATGATGTATGAGATATGATGATCCATTTTTTATACGATTTGAAAGCGATTTTCATATTAAATTTTCCCAGAATTACGGAAATATGTTTCAGTTATCTCTCTATATATTTCACATATTACTTCATTTAGAATTGATTAGAAGTGAATGTATAAGAATATAACGAAAATTTATGACAGAAAATTCAAATATATTTCAATGGATAGTTTTTGTAGGTATGGGGAATTCTAAATCTATTGAAGAAAATATTTTCAGTTAGGATAATTATGATTGATGATTTCGTAATGAGAGAATATAACAAATTCAATATTACAGTTATTAAATTATTCTAGAATGTGTAACAAATGTAATTATTTGCAAAAATCTCAATCACCAATAAAAAGTTATCGAGCGATTTTCAATTGAAACAAATTTCGTTTCACTGTGATAGATTTTATCTTTGAAATAAAACAAAGTTAACGGTCTGCGTTGTTTTTCGCTGTTACAATTACCTTGGATTTTATATTAACGGTAAAAAAGAAGAAACTAGTAAAAAGTAAGGGAGGTTCAATTTAAACGTCCTGTTCTCAAAAAAATCATGTTCCAGCTCCGTTCTTATTTTCATACAAAAAAAAAAAAATAATTCCAAATTGAAGTTCAATTTAATATTTCATATACACATCATCGTTTTTCGTACTTGGGAGTTGAAAATCGTTGACATTATTTAATGCAATTTATTTTCATTGAAAACTGTACAAAATTTGATAATCGATAAAAACCCTTGTGAAAGTTCGTATTCCGCGGGGCATTCCATTTTTGTTAACTGACGCGAGTTAAAATCGGGCCTCAAAATACATCAGAATGACAGAATATATATTTTTACATATAAAAAAAGTGAAACATTTTTTTCCATGAATTTCGTATAAAACATACAACAAAAATTCCACCTGACCATTTTGTATTTTAATTAAAAGTTTACCCACCGGCGTGCTGTTAAATTTTTTAACTTTGCCACTTTCGCGGAAATGGTTGTATCGAAACGACCGAACTTCATATCCGACGACAAGAATGATAATTTGATCAAAATTTCGAGAATTTTTTTTTTTTTTCAAATTTGTCACCGCTGAAATATGCAGCGGATGGCGATTCAGAATTAGTCCGCCCGAACGCAATATCTCGAAACCGCGAAGATTTATATGTAAGTAGCCAACTACGTGGGAACAATTTGAGTGTGTACTTCGAAATCACTGCGACAAGCTGAAACTAAAAGATTCACGAATGTGACTGCGAGTTGCGCGTATATCCGCATATTGTTCCGCAGCACTCGAGAGAAAAATGTCCGATGGTGAAATTTGTTTTCTCTCTTTTTTTCCTATTTTGTAAATAATATTAAACATCCCCTTTTTTGAACCGCAAAAAATGCATGAAAAGTCGTTGAATAATTTCGTTTGAATTTGAATGTTGAATAAATTGTTGAAGTGAAATCAACAATTTTACAACCACCCTATTTTTAGTTGTACATTATTCGTTGTGCTCCCAAGACACATTTTGTTATGCCACCAGCATCTACAATATTAATGATACCGAACTGTTAAACTTGTATATCAGGAACAACGATTCTTTTTACCTTGCATTCAATATATTTGCGGGACCCAATGTTTGAAATTTGAATTCGGACGTTTGTAATGCGAACGCGTTCGCTGCGAAATGAATCCTTTAAATAAATTATATTGTTGTACAACGGACGTAAATGCAACTGAAAAATGTTTGCGGAAATGTGATTGTGAATGAAAAATGTAACTGGATTGAATTGCGTAATCGTGTGATTGTGGTTTTGTGAAAAAAAGGTGTCAGGTGCGTACGTCAAAAATTCGCAATACTATTTCTGTACTGTTTGCATCGAAATGTCGGGGTCCTCGCTAAAGGATTTCAACCTGATCCTTATGTGATACATAATCACATTTACTTTCTGTTCTTTTACATTCATTTAATATTTTATCATTTCTATCATTTATTCATAATATATATAATATATTATAGCTTCATTAATTTTGTAAATGTTTTTGTATTAAGTTTTATGTGAAGATTTTTATTAAGTTTTATGAAGAAACTTTCTGATGTTTTCTTTTACGTTCCTTTAATATTAAAACAATATTTTTGTATTAAGTTTTATGAAAAAACATTATAATTAAAAATGATCATGAACAAATATAAAGTGTGAGTTGTCGTGAGATGCAAGTGTAAAATCTGACCCTGTACACAACTTGTGTGAAATTAAGTTGAATATTTTATACCGAGCAGTGATAGGGAGCGCAGATATATCTATATAGTGTCGCCCTACCGTACATCTCCATAAGCATGAAATTTGCTTTCAAACGATGTCTCACATAGTTATTAAAATTCATATAGTTTCACGTCCCACCATCCGATATCTAGGATGCACCATCTACCCTACCCTTCTTGTGGTATCGTTCATTAATTATGCCACCATGAATAGTTTTCAGACTTTTTGAACTCGATAACTATTGACGTTTTTCAGCCTGTTGAACAAACAAGTTTTTGCAATCGCACAAACAACATTACCATTTTGCTATTATTCATCTCGTAAATAAATTTCAAATTAACCTTTCTTGTTTCTTATTCTAATATATTTTTCTAGATAAATAAAAAAAATATTTCAAAGTGGGTTTAGAAGTTAACGTCATGTTAATTTGAAAGTTTATGAGTGATTTTTGAAACGAATTTTCAAATTAAGAAATTTTTTTTAACTTGTGATATTATTTACGTTTTTAATTGGAAACAGTGAAAAGTGTGTGTATGCACACCTTTTTTTTTACTTCAGAGAGTATGTTTATGAATCTCGGTTGGATTATAATTAGGTTTTCAGTAAAGGGAATCAGTAAGCAACATCTTTCCATCCAATTTTTTTTGTATTTAATCGAATCTCGTCGTCCCCATGTTTGTGTGTTTTTTTTTCTCTCGCTCAACACTCGTCAACCTGAATACCTGATAAATTTCCACGTCAGTTACCATCACTTCTTGCGTTTAATAAAATTTAATGAAACTGTTTATTTTTCCAGCTTGGCGTGATTCTTATTTCCACAGGGTCGAGACAAAAAAAGAAGAAAGTAATGTAATCTTAATAAAAACGTCGGATCCTGCATTAAATTGCATTTAAAGAAAAGCTTGTATTTGGCTTCTTTGAGAGACGTTTAAATTGATGAAAGTGCGCTATATACATGAATCGTTGCCGAGTAATTTCTAAAGCTGCTTTAATTTTCATATGCTTTTTCATCAAGACGAAAGAAAAAAAGAGTGGAAAAAAAATAAAAATAAAATAGCGCGTATACAGAGCAGGTTGAAAAATCTGACCTGCACACATTGTGTGTACGCGGTACCAAAACCTGACACGTGATACAGTAAAGCATAATTCTAATATGAAATTGGAATGAATTTCACAGTGATTGAATAATGAAAAACAAGGAGAGATTGCAGAGGCTAATATACTTTCGGAAGCTCGCAGCGCTTAAACTTGTATTGTTGGGGTTTTGCGAGACTGACGTTGTACGTATTCGATAATGCAAATGAACTAGCCCCACAGCACCCGCAAAGTTGAACGTACCCCGTTGCAAGTTCCGTTTCCGTTTTCGAGTGAAGCAACTGCGCAGAGCGTAAGAAAAACGTTGGTAAAAGTTTATCTGAATTCGTGAATTGCAATGGAGTTGCTGCTCTTTCAGTGTACCATGGCAAAAGACTTTTGGAAGTTTGATTAAATTTCAAGAGCAGTTTTCGTTCGTAAAACATCGGCTATTTGACTGCAGCATCAACAATGCGACAGCAGTTTTATACTGGACTATTTTTATTTCTTGTTTTTTCTTCTCTCTCTTGCTCTCTGTGTTCCCATCATCGATTATTCGTGCGATAACAAAAATAGCAACTCCCTCGCAAGTTGTGCGTCATAATACGTTTACATTTTTGGTCTTCTTCCGCTGCATCTGAAAATGGTCCGACATTTTTTCGGCTTGGCACTTTATTTTTCCAACACTTTCGCGTTGCGGGAGGATATGTACATTTTTAAGGCTTGCCATCCATTCTCGTAAGCGTGGGAAAGAGCCAGGCAACCACGCGAGGAAATAAAAATATGCGCGCAAAAAACCTGGTTTCGAATTGAAAGTTGAACTTTTGTTTGCGGTACAATCGTGAAATAAAAGTAATTGAAAATAAAATGAAAAAAGAGTGTTTAAGAAACAAAACACGGGGAAGGGGGATGCGCGAAATACCTTGGGCGTAATTTTCGACTTGCGTTACAATGCGAACGGAAACTCGATAAAGGCGTGAATAAGCTAAGAAGTAAAGTTTCCCTTTTGTGCCATCTTTTTTCAGCGCACTATTACACCGAGATTACTGGCTAACCCGGCAAAAAAGGGAGAGCACTTATTCGCGTCGAATGTTGTCTCGCTTTTCTTTTTCTGTTTGCACCAGAGTGCGCAAGAGGATCAACTTTGGAAGTACCGTACATTCACTCAAACAGAATCTATGTGCGTTTGAGACTGTTACCACCAATACATTTAGTTATCAACTTTGAAACCACATTGTTTAGCCGCTCCACTCACAAGTTTTCATTTATACCATCCTCTTCCCTCTTATTTACTTGTATTAAGATAAATATTTTCATCCGCTTCCTACAGTCGGTTTAATGAAAAGTTGATTTTGACTCTCAACCTCTTATCCAACCTAGAGATTCAATATCAAAGTTATTCTACCGTTTCATCTAGTACAACTTGGAAAATTATTTTCATAAAGTTTATTATTAAAACTAGAAACTCTATTTATCATTTGCTCTTTTCAACTGCGAATCACATGTTCCATCTGCAATGAACAAATTTTCTCCCAACATTTTTAAACGTGCCTCCTTCTTGGCTCTCCTTCGTCCTTTGCCGTACAAAATGAAACGGGAGGGCGAATTGTCAAGAACTCATTTTTAAATTCTTTCGGCTGAGTAAATGACAAAACAAGTGGTTTTGATACAAAGGTGAATCAAAACAGAAAAGAAAGTGCACGAAAATGAATGAAATTTCCAACAAGACAACACCGCTTTTTTTTGCCCAGCAACTTTTTATAACCCCACCACGAGACGTTCGTCTTTGCATCTGTTTACTCCAACACTCAGACTTTTAGAGTGGTTCTTTTGTTTACGCACGAGCTTGGCAAACGTAATATTTATCAAATTAAGTATACGATTCACTTCAAATTCGAATGCGTGAGAATTTGATGTTGTGCCCCAGTATAATCTTTTTCTCTTCAACATTTTTCTTCGTCTTTCATTGATCCAGAAAAATATTAAGTTGAAAAAACCCGATCCATCTGGATGACATCCAACCAATATTTTATCACTATATTTTTTAGCGATTTTTTCCAATCTAATAATATTAATACCATAATTAAGAGAGGAAATAAAAATAATCAGGAATAAAAAGTCCCAGTTGAAGAGAAATGTTCATAACTTAAAATATTTCTTATCTTGGCTTGAGCAATAACATTGAGTTTAATATAAAAACATTTCCTTTTGATGCAAAAAGGTTTGGTTTTTTAAATGATTCCATTCGATATTTTTATTCGTTCTGTTCAATAAATATAGTATCAGGAGTTTCATCTCCATCATACGTAAAAGCGCAACATAAATACGACACGAGCCCATAACTTACAAAACTTCTGGAAACAAAATCGGTTTGAATTTTGTCAAACATTTCGTAAATTTGTTCAAGTTCGTTTATTTTTTAACGGAATAAAAAAAAATGTGCAATTTTTTATCAAGCGTTATGAGACGGCGCATTGTTGCAATTTCTGATTGATAGAACTGCCCCTTCCTCGGCCCCAATTAACCGTTACATCACTGATACGTGGGTGAAAAACTTTCGTTAATTTTTAACTGAACTCTGCAAACTCTGACGGCGAACGAAAAATTTCACCATTTTTCATCTGTTGGAAAACTTTGAATAAAAATTTGTAATGAAAAATGATGCGAATTTGAGCGACTGTAACGGGACTAAGAAGAAAGAGAAATCCGCAGGAAAAAAAGGAGGAACTTCATCAATTGAAATAGTGTTCATTAAAAATGAGACATAAAAACGAAAATAAAAAAAGAAAAATAAATTGAGGATAAAGCAATGGTAGTTCAAATAATGTTGAAAGGAATGGAAACAATTAGTAAAAGTAATTTACCGGCGGCGTTGAACGGAATCATTTAAAGCGAGTGAAATGTGTTCTTGCAACCTCGGGGAGAGTTAATTTTCAAAACGAAGAACAATTTTTTTTCCTTCGCGCAACAACTTCGGCCGCGGTTTGAAGAGCGAATGGGCGAGAGAGACGAAAAAAAAAAAAAAAAAATTATGCCACGGCTAAGTCACTCCTCTCACCGTCAAATTATGTCCCTCCTATAGGTGTTTGGTGTCAGAGCTAGTGAAATTACTGAACGCGACGTCGTGTCATTTCGCTGATTCGTCGAGTTCGTTATGCAAAAATTGCACGCTCGAATTGAGTTGTTGGAGCAAAATGAGGGCCACCCCGGGTCGATTCTTTATCTTAACGTTCGCGAACAAAATTGACGGCTGCGCACAAAAATGGCGAAATTGCGATCACATTTTTTGCGTGGGTTCATTGGCGCCCTTTTCTTCCGTCTTCTGTAGTCCCCCGCGCCGCCGCCGCGCCGCCCGAATCAGTGAACGGCGATGGATAAAATGCCACATAATCCGGCTGCTTTTGATTGCTCCACAGCTGCAGCCAGCTGCCGGCTACACGTCGAACGGTTACGTCTATTCCATTCACCCGCTTCCGTTGATACCTCGTTCGCCTCTCTTCTTCTCCTTCATCCCGGCACTATACACTGTGCCAACCGGCAATGGTTACGAATCAATCAGTTGATGCGCGCTACGGGGTATAATATGGGGGGATGAAATAGAGATGTTTTCATTTTCACGGCGAAAAAATACCACGCCTCATTAGGCGCATCGAATCCAAAAGAGAGTTGCTTCCAGCTCTGCGATTTTTCAATATCCAGAGATCTCCAATGTTCGCACCTTCTGCGGTACGCCGTTTGATTTACGCGATCAAGACAGATCAAAATTACGAGCTCCTTTTTTTATTCCTCCTATCTACAACGTTCCTTACCCGGGGCAAAAAAAATTTATATACCCATGTGCTATATTGCAATATGGACAGTCTTTTATGGTACGTATATACTAGAATTCATAATGTCTTTCGAATCGAGTTCAAAAATAAAAAGATTACAAAATCTGACGAAAACTTATTTCGAATAGAAAAGGGTTGTTTCAATTTGACGACGGAATGATATTTTGAATCAAACTTGTATAAACAAAGTATTGAAACATAATTATAATAATTTGTGTATGGGAGCTGTAATGTGTTCTTTTTTGTCCGGGTATTTATCTTCGACGACTTGTCACAATGTCCAAAATTTTATCCAATCGTCTAACAAGTCTGCAAAGTTTAACTGAACGGATGATTTGATATTGCTCGAGAGAGAGCAAGTGTAACGACCGTATCGAAGAGCCGGAATGACAGGGCCAAAAATATGGCGAAAGTTTATAATTTGATGGGCCGTTGGTATGAGTTGTTGCTTGTAATAGCCCGTTTTCGATTCGCGTGTGCGTAGTTATGACTTCAAATTGAAGCGAAACTTTTAATTTTTTTTTTTTTTTTTTTCAAGAAACGTCTGGGATACATTTGTGTCGCGTTTCACGAGGAACTCCGATTGAACCGTCCCGAATAAACTATGCATGGACGCATCAATCGATCAGCCGTGTGAAATATGGTCTAACATGATTCCACATTTGCCGGGTTATTTCAATTTTCATTACTTCTATGACAACATGATTCAATGTCGTCGCATTTTTTTCCCTCGCCGAGCGCGCGAGAACGAACTGTCTGCGCGCCCGAAGATGGATAGTAATCAGTGAATATTGCAAAGTGTTAAAAATATCCATCCAGAATTGACAGACGGAAGTTTGTTCCTCTCAGAGTTGTGAAAATGAAAGAAAGAAATATGATACAAAGATGAAGATGAAGAAACAAAAATGAGATTGATGGCGAAAAGAAAGAAATAGAAATTGATCGGGCGTTAATTTTACTTCGTTTTGACAATTATTTATTGACGGAAATTCATGCAGTCAAATGAACTGGATGGACTTAATTGAACGTCGTTCTGCAATTTGTATGAGTTAGTTATAACCATAATTCTGGCGATATTTTTCTGATACGGTAACAATTCACGATTTAACTGCGTGTGTAATCACTAATTGGATGTATTATTAAATAAATAATCACGCTGTGGAACGGGCAAAAAAAACCGCACAACATTGTAATATTATGACGGATAATAATCAATTGAACAATCGTGGAATCCAATGTGGAACACTACATGTTAACATATAAGCGAATTCGTATGATACGAATTATGTATTTTAATATTAATGAACCTTCGCTGTTCGAGTTGCATTACGTTTAATTAAAAATTCCTTCTATCCAGTGTGTGTATTTTTTAATCATCCGCGTCTGCACTCAGGCAAAAAAAAATCACTGACTTTATCTATTTCTTTTTTTTTTTTTTCTAAATGTTTGCATTTTCAAGTTGAATCAACTGAAAAGTACATTTTTACTCGACATGCCAAAACCACACATTTCTGCGTCATCTTGATTCCTCCTTGGGCTATGATTCAATACGTTTTCATCGAAAGTGTGTACTCCAACACATTTGTTACAAACGCTCCGATGCGAAATAAATTTAAAGGCATCGCGTCCTGTCGATAGTGTCACTTTTATATGTTCCGCTTTAACACGACTGCCTTTGATGACAGGAAGACTTTTTTTTTCTATATCCATACATTGCACCGGCTGACGCGTTGTAGTATTAGCCGATCTTTTGTCCCCAGTATGCAATCCTGAGAACCAAACATTTTTAATCAATGTTTTCGAACGGCGCAGCCAGAGACGACGGGACAATGATTTTTTATCATCACAATAAGGAAACGACTCGGGAGGGACGGTTTTCTTCCCATTGGGTTTTTGATAACGGTTCATCGATACTTGAACGTGACGTTTACGTCGGGGGGGGGCGAAAAGATTCCTCGGTTGAAATCTATAATGTTTCGTATCAAAGTGGCGGATATCAAAAGCAACGGTGCCGGCAGACAGGGGTTGCGAACAAACATACGCTGCTCGCACAAACTGCTTTCTGTTGGGTGCGCGCGGGGATCCTCTCATTCGTATGATTCATTAACGCTGCGCTCGCAGGCTGCCTCAACAACTGCCGAGAATTACACTCGTCGTGCATATTTATGTACGCACACGTAGCGAGCCTGCGAAAAGCATAAAAATGCAGAAACGCTCGCGGAGGAGAAAAAATAGCCGCGCGGAGAGAGAGAGAGAGAAAAAAAATGAGAGCAACAAAAAGTGGTATGCGACCGTGCAGATGCAATCTTTGTTTCCCTGTAACATTCTAGTCTCTCGTCAGGACTGTGTATTAAAAGCCAACATCTACATTTGATACATAATTTAGCTTCGAACATTTTTCACTGTTATCCCAGTGCCGCGCGCGCGGTGACACACAATATTTTTTTAAAAAAATATTCCGTATCCAAACGTTCCGGCACGTTTTTGTCTCCGGGTTCTCCATTGTGCGAAACTGTATTTAGGATTTTTGCTCTCGCGCACAAAAGTTTTTCGAATTTTTATAACGGCCATGTTTCAGAATTATGTGACAAGAAAGACGATACAACCGTAGTTTCATTAAAATACCCCAAGATTAATATAATGGCGCGCCGTTATCAAAGTTAGGTCCCTGGTTATTATCCAAATTATAACGTCATCTAAGTTTTCAGTCGAACAAATACGTCCCTTTTGTTTTTCTACTTTTTTTTTTTTTTTTTTTTTTTCATAAGCTGGGTACGTTGTGAAGATGTATTAAAGAGCCAATCAGAGTTGAAAAGTCTGTTTGTTAAATGTGGATTTTGAGTTGTAAAGTAGTGTGTCGTTATTTATTAAATTTTGTGTACGAACAGGATGTCCAGCGTTTGGTATGATTTTAAAATTCAAGCCGTTGGCGATATTAACGTCAAAAAGTATGCTCACCGAAAACAATATAAATAAATGATTCAATTTATTCCTGCGTGTCCACTTCTTGTTCTGCTTTTCTACACGACTCTTTATTAGTTGAGAGCAGCTGGTATACAAAGCTAAAGTTGTGTAGCCTTCGGCGTGCAAAGAAAAACTCTGCGTTGGACAGTAATCACACGATAGAATACGTAATGTCTTTCGCATAATGGCTCTGCAACTTGCAGCAAAATGTAAGCTTTGCATCGAATCCGTTGATATTGCAGACAAGTGGGATATTCGATTTTCTTATTCTCATCAATATTCGTTCATCAGCAGACCGCGATTTTTGTTTCGTCAACATTTATGTTTATTCGATATTTCGTTTTACGCATGCATAAACTATCGATCCTCTTCACCAACAGCATACTCATGTTTTTTTACAGTGTTTCAAATTTTACACCAAGTGACGTGTTGTTATTTTTTTTTTCAAGACAGATTATTCGAGCGAGTGTCCATCATTTGTGCCTATTTTTATAAAAGAGACACTATTATTTTAAACAAAAAATATTATTTGTAAAATCACAAAAGTTGATTTGTTTTGATTCGCCTCGAAATTGATTACGTTTCGAGTGCTCTATTTTTTAAACAACATAACCTAAAATTGTATTTTTATTGACAATTGAAAACAACATTTTTTATTCCACCTTGTTATATATAGTGCAGCACCGCATTATATTTTTTCGATGAGAACTATGATCGAGTAATAAATTTTAAACAGTACATGATTTTTAATAAACAAAGTTTGAACCGTGAAATGGATATGTTTTTTTTCTTATAGAGAAAAAAAATTTTTGTTTAATCAATAATAATGCACTCATAAAATCACAAAATTTATACTGTTGATTTGTTTTGATTCGTTTCAGAATTGATTATGTTTCAGTTGTCTCGGTTATGAATGGATTTCAACTCACTTATTTTCATAATATACAGATTTATCTTTGTTCCCAGGGCGCAGCAGTGCAACTCAAACGAAACTTTGATATTAAGATTTACGTTCATCTTTATTATGATGCACGGCTTAGCCGTAAAGTTTTCATAATTATGTTTTTTTAATGGTTTCATATACAGATGATGTTCAAGCATTGCTTAAGAGGAAGTTGGTTGAAACAGAGGATAGAATAGAAAAGAAAGAGAGAGGGGGGGGGAAAGAGCGAGAGCGTGTGATTTTAGCGAACGTGATCGTTCAAAAGGAAGGAGTGAAGACTGTATGGAAAGGGTCGCGTCACGGGCACTTAGTAAAAGATATTCAATCTTCTTTAATGAAGACCAACACTACTTGTGATGTACCTTTTAAAAGCACAACAGACTTTACATGAATCAACACAAAATTTTCTATAGTCCTGCTTTATTATAGGGAGCCGGTATGAGCATTCGACGCGATCTTCATAAAGGCTCAACCTTTTTTGAATATGAAGCCAAATGCGATGAATGGGCTCGTGTAATAACTCATTAATATAGACTGATAACGAATTTCAATGCCCGGCGAAACGCTTTAATGGATTAAACAAAAATTACAATTTTGTATGAAATTGTACCGGGACATTTCGTTACAAATATCTTGTTTGATTAAAAGTTATTTGAATTAATTATTTCACCTTTGTTGACATTATAAATGTAGAAAAATAATTTATAATGGTTGAATGAAAAATGGCAAATGTGTAAAATATATAATCACNGAAAAAAAAAAATTATCAGACCAGTGGGTTCCACATTACTGAGTGATGTGGAACAAAAAGTTTTGTATTTACCAATTCTCACTAATGTGTTCACGTCACTCAATAATGTTTGCCACAGCGTTCAGTAATGTGGAGAAAATTGTCCCATGTCACTCAGTAATGTGGAACTCATCGGTTAATTTTTTGTGTGTATAATATATTTATATTAGAATTAAATAATAATTAAATGATAATCTCGCTGACTATAAATATTTCATTAAAGTGTATATTAAATTTCATCCATTATGAAAAAGTATGAAAAAAAAGTTTTTTTCCCCTAATTTGCAACAATATTTTTCAATATGAAAATACTCCATTTATTAAAACTGTGAACATTGTTTCAAATAAATTTGTATAATAAAAATTTATTAGAACCAGCGTATCCCAAAAGGTATGAGTTTTCCCTCATGCCAAATAAACACTTTCGCGTAATGAAATTTCATAGTCAAAAAATACATCAAGAATATTAATAAAGTCGTATGTGATACTAGAATAGAAATATGTCAAAGTCATGCATTCATGTAAAAGTAATATACCACTTTTCTATATGAACATAGAAAAAAAAATGTGAGTGGCTTTTTTTTTGTTGTTCGTTTGGTCTCTCTCTTTTTTTTCTTTTAGAATAGCCTACATTTCATCAACGAATGAGTTCATTTAAAATTCAGTTTATTCGTACGAGATTTCTATCTCGTGCACTGTGCATTTCAGATACAAAACATGCGTCTGTCGAATCCCGTCTTGGATATCTGCGATTCTAACAGTCTTCTCTGGTTCGAGATGAGATTGTAGCAGTTTCATTTTCGCCGTGCGCCTTTCGGAATATTATCTATCAGGAATTCGAATGAATCATATCTCGGGAGATGAGTTTTAAGGCACGTTTCTCTATTTTACTGTGTATCAGTTTGCACACGCTTCCTTTCATCAAACTCCGGGAAAAAAATGTTCTCAAAGGAGCTTATAATTATGATCGCGTGGAAATGAATGCATCATCGTGTCTTGTTTGAAAACGTTTGTAATAACTTTTATTGAAGAGAAAAGTTATTCCACTTTATGTTTGAGGAGCGAAGGAAAGTCAGTGAAGAAACAAATAATTTTCGCTTTGTGAAGCGAAATATGTCTGGGTTGAACCGCGTTATTTGTTTCTTGAGTGTGATAAACGTCAAGCTGTCTAACAATGTGTTTACATTCCTTTTCCTGACGAAAAATTCTCAGGTCTAAATTGCATTCCATACGTTAGTATAACGCGTTGCGGTGTATTCCTACAGAATTAATATTGCTACTTTTATGACCGCTTTTTCTTCCCAGCAGCGAGGAAAAATTGTACGAATTAAACTTTTTCTCCTCGCCGCCGATTAGGATCTTTTTATTTCCGAAACGGCGGGGCGAAGGAAAAAAATAAAAATCCGCGTTTTTGCGGTTTGGCAATGACGTGAGATATAAAAGTGATTCCGAACGTAACGCGGCACGTCTTTAAGTTGTTCGACGAACAAAATCAACTTCGATTTCGTACCCGGATGGTAATTGAATCGCCCGGCTTCTATTGTGCAATTTAATTTTCTAATCAATAAGTTTTCTTGCGCGAATCACCCACGAGTGCGTCTGTTTTCTCTTTTACATTTATTTTTGCTTCTGTTCTTCATTTACTTTTTGTTGGGCTTCGAAAACAAACCTGCATACGTAAAATTGCAGTTTACTTTTATTTATTTTTTTACTTTATTTTGCAACGCCATTAACGTTTGCGCGCTCACTGTTCTCGCTAAACAAATATTTCGATAACTAAAAATTTTACGTACCGCTGAGCGCGCGTTCGGCTCTGTTTGCGTCGTCTTTATATAGTTCAATATGAGAAAACATGTGCTTTTGACGGATTCGTTTCAAGCAAAAGCAAATGCTCGCAATGTGACTATCGAGTCGTTAAATGAACTGATGGAACAAAACACGTTACGTGTTGCAAACACGTTTTCGCTACTTTTCCAGACACTGCCTCGCGCTATACATAATTCCATCATCGCTTTGTCCACTGGAGAACTTTTTTATATGTTTAAATCAATCCGTTTGTTTATTGTACATTCGCGTGCGAGGAAAATTAATTATACCAACAGTTCACAGATGGAGAAAAGTTTGTTTGACGCAGGACTCATTGTTCCGGATTCAATCTGAAAAACAAACGCATGAATAAGTATCTTCTTTTTTTGTTTAATTTAATGAGTTCTTTTCAGTTTTTACTTCGTCACTACTAAAAATACATTCAGAGGGCACCTACTAATTATAGCCCTTTACATGCGAGTCTTAGAAAAAACATTTTCCAATTAGTCCTGTTAAGGACCTGTCAAGGCTCGCCTTAATTAGACAATAATAACTAGGCCCCTCAAAGGCCCTTATATGAAAATAAAAGAAAGTCAAATTTCTTTTTGACCAATACATATCAAGGAAATGAGGACCTTACAATATGTTTACCAAACTTTATGATACCCACAAGGATAAAAATATACGTGCAAATATATTTTAATTTAATATATTTCATATACGCATAATAATTTTCGATAACATTTTTATTGATTTTATGTTTTATTTTTATAATTTATTCTCGCTTTATGAATGATTTATAAATTACTTATATGAGAATATATAAACGTAGTCTAAGTATAGAAAATAAACGTAAAATATATATATTTTGAAATATATTTTTATTCATGTGAGTAGATAATCATATTTAAATTTTTTTTTAATAACAAACTTTATACGAATTTTAAAATTTTTTCTTATTAATTTCCTATTTTTTATCTGATACGTTCTCGAGAGACTTTTTTATTCCATTTTACTGCTTTGTCGACGATTTCGACAAATAAAACCTGGAGGATGCCATATGGCGTTAGCAAAGGAAATAAGGGAGAACAATTAATCTTGGACCTGCTAAATCGTTTAATTCGTTAAGAGAGAAATAAAAATTTTCTTCTTCATAGACTTAATTCTTTTATATCTTGAGAGAGAAAAATGAGTGATATTATTAAAAACACTTTTTACTTACTTCGCTGTTGTTAACTGAGTCGCGATGAGTGATGAACAAGATTATAAAATGAGTGTGATTAATTCGTGAACGAAAGAAAAAAGGAAATATAAAGCAATTGACCCCTACGAAACGAGGGCATCAGTGCCAGAGGGCGAAATACAAATTCGTTCAGTTTGCGTTGCGCAGCATCTTTCGCATAGGAAAAATGGTAAACTGCAACAAAAATCTCAGTGGATTTACAACAGCAATAAAAGACAGCGGCTCGCATAGAGTTCGATTAGCTTTAATAGAAATGCGACTGGCTCGACATGTGCACTTGCGCCAGTCCGTGTATTTGAAATTGCGCGATGGTCCTTTTTTTTGTTGGCCTTCTCTTTTTCTCTCGCCTGGTCTTTTTTATCACCTCCCTTACTGTGGCAGGAGTACGTGACGGCGCATTTACATAAAGCCGCTGCAAATTGTCAATGCGGCCAGCTTTTTGAAAATAAAATATGCGCCGCTGTTCTCCGCAAACGGTGCGCAGTCCGGGAACGAGGAGGTGATTTAAGGGGTTGTGCAGACGAATAAATTTCGCCAAGTCCAACGTATGTCCGGAGAGGAAAAGGTGGGACCTCGCCACACGCTGAAAAAGCAGGACTTTGCATGCGCACTCCGCTGCCTTTGTCTTCGGGGCCGTCCTAACATTTTTCTTTTCTTTCTCATCGTAGCCCTGATTTTCTAACCTCTCTACCTCTCCGCTTTTTTTTTTTCATTTATCGTTTGCGCTTCAATTTGAATAAGTTCATTATCACTGCGCTAATTTCTTTGAAATTCTCTAATGAAGAGGAAGTTCATTTGGATTTACAACTTTCCATTTGAATATACTTTGGATTAACTTCTTTTTTTTTCTGCCTCAGTCCCTTTTTATTTCATCCACTTTATTAGAAATCCATCGATCGTGCGAAATATGTCGACGAAAAAAAAATGTCACCTCGGTGTGTGCGAGCGGGAAATTTTTTTTATTTCGTGTCGGGCAAATTATAAGTTTCTAAAATATTCATAACTGACAATAAGCTCGGTTAATGAAAAAAAAGTGCGCCCGCCGTACGTGTGTCTGCGGAGCGTTTTCAACGTTGTATACAACCGAGGACGAGTGGATAAATAAACGTACACGCTACTTTTAAAAACAGCCCCTGGTTAGGAATGTTCGTATTTGCCTTTGGTCAGTGAATGCTCATACAAGCTTCGCAAAGCCTCGGAACTTTTGCCAAGCAAACCTGCGCGTTCATTTAACTCGATATAACCCAACGCGAGAGTGATTTTATTTTCCCATACGTTGAATTTGCAGCCGTAAGTTCATCGCTTTAGGAACTTTTATAAGAGTCGCACTGATACGGACTATTAGATGACTTGGTGGAAAAAAAATGCTAACGCAATTTCACTACATGTAAAATTTATTAACAAATTTATTCAAACGTACAACAAAGAAACAACACGTCTAGTTTGTTAAGAGGGAAAACAGTAAAATACAAAAATTTGAAATTAAAATCACAATGTTACATTGTCACGTTGTTTGAAAATATTATTTTCATGATAATTCGTATCTCGGGCGGTTTGATGCTGTAGTGCAAGTAGTATAGGTCGACGTGATGTCCGACTGACACAAAGGCACCGTTGTAATTATGACGGTATATTCCATATGCACGAGCGTATTACGTGTCACCATTTCAGTACCTCTACAATTTCGTCCGGCCGTAACGAAGATCATTTTTGAGGGATTATTTTTGAAATAACTCCGCAACTGAAATGACAAAGGCTCCTTTTTCGTCGCGCGTTAATTGTATAATATGGTTTGAAAATTTTCATTTTTGAGTTACGTCCCTTTTTTTATGCCCCTAAAATTGAAAATATAATCAGAGGAAGAATAAGGAGAGGAAGAAAAAAAAGAGGCGAACGAAAAACAGAGAAATATAATTGGATTGTGAAATATTTGTACGAATGAGTCTAGTGAACGGAGCCGGCAAGATGGCCGAGAGAGGTTGGAAAAAAAGCGGCGCATAACGAAGAACGTCGTTGCTTATTTTTGTTGGAGTAATTGGTATTGTATTGTTCGCGAGTTGGGACTATTTGTATTCGGGGGATACCACTTATCTTTGCGTAATGCGCAAGAGCCATTCAGATACGACGCACCTGCGGATTCGTGTGTAAATAATCTATGCACAGGAGAGACCGGGCGAGTGCCTACGTGCAAGATCCATAGACCATGGCGTGTCGTCATACAGAGCTGACGATGCGTTTAATTAAAGCGTCTGTCGCACGTCTCTTAGCATTGTTCTCGGGCTTGAAAAGTTCTGTCCTGAACCGATGCGGTATTGTTTGCACGCAAACCCTCTCGTTTGTGCATCAGCCGTGCAACGCACAAAACAATGCCCGATTATTTGTTGCTCATTTGACAGGCAACAAAAATGTATCAGTCCCTGCTGACGCAAAATTTATCCCCCATATCTAATCCTCTTCCTCTTCGATGGAGCCTGATATGAACCTTCTATACATGAGTTTGGCAAATTTTTCAATTTTCCATTAGTTATAATTCAAACGTAAAACGACTGGGAGCAGCAGAAGTAATTAAATGAAAAAATTTTATAAGTAAATTTCAATGCTTCAATAAAATTTAAATAAAAATTATACTAAAATCAGCGCTTCATCCTGAAAAAAACAATCATCTTTCAAACTGTAATAACTTAGAAATCGAAATTTAATGATGAAAATGGATTTTTATAACAAGAAAGTAAATTTGGAATTGTCGTATTCATACTTTTCTGTTAAAACATTTTTCTAATTAAATTTCTTCAAGTTATGTCATTTTGAATGAAAAGTGCTCATTTTTCCAGGGGGCGCTAATTTTTGTGCAGAATGTATAAATATCAAAAAATTATTTTCATTTAATCAGATTTTCTGCAAAATAAGTCTGAGATCGATCTAAGGTTGTTCAGAGAACAATAATAAATTTACTGGAATTTGTATTTTTCTCTTTCGCTAATGAATTGGCCAGTTAAATATTACAACCCTTTAATCTAACTCTCAGAAACGCGAAATGAAATCATATTCTTTTCAACCTTCTGTTTGTTAGATTTGTTTGTTTGATATTTGAAAATGCTAATTATAAAGCGTTCGATTCAAAAATGTATAATTTGTTTACCAAATTTATCAAACTCCGGCATTAATAATTTCTATTTCGTCGAAACATTCAAATTGCTTCAAAGCAAAGCGATTTATTATTATTATTCTTTCGAGTGATTACTAATTCCATTAAATTGAACCGGCAACGAATCTAGCACAAATAATATACACGTTGCATTAAAATCGCTACGCTGCGTTACAGGCCTTAAATCTGGTCGAAACAGCCGTAATGCAGTGTAATCCGTGTCATATGTTTCACGGCCAGATGAATGTAGCAGTGATAATCTATCAAACAGTCGGATTCAGGCTCCTCATATTCCCGATTTTCTGGTCAAATAATTTTGCTTTTTTTTTTACCATGGGACTAGATAACGAATATTCGCGAAATCGAATAACACGGAATTCCAATCGAATCGAGAGTGAGGGGAAAAAAAGTGAATTTTAGGAATTCGGCAGAGGCGCTTTTCGTGTTCAAAAATGTTGTCACTATTTAGTTTGAGCGTGGCAACATAAAAAAAAGTGAACAAAGTTATCTGAAAAATTAGAGAACATTAATTACGTTTGAAACTACATTGAACTGAATTTGCGAATCAATTTTTTTTGCTCGTTCTTTTCGTTCAACATCATTATTATCATTAGCATTGATTGCGACTGCAAAATTTTAAGTTAGTTGAGCTATGAGCGATGGAAATTCGCCATGCGTGATGATTCCACGTTTTGAAATTAGGTCAGTATCGATAAATCCACTACCGAATACCGTGCTTAATTCACCATATGTGTATGAACGTGAATGACCGAGGCATCGGGTAAGTTGACATACCGATGAAGCAGAAGTTTGATCCATCTGCCAAAACTTGTTTCCGGGGTTTTAGTTTTTTTAAATAACCGTTTTCATTTCCGTGACGGTCGCACGTTATTTTTAACGCGAAATTGAAAACAGTCGGTTATCCTTTACCAATAATGTACAGTATTGATTGATATTGTTATTTCAGCAATTACGATTATTATTATTACATTTATTATGCGCGCGTACACATTGTTGCAGCAATCAGGCCATGAAATCCATGTTAAACAGGTCCTGAAATCCGTTCCCATTTGCTTATATTCACTATTTGTCCGTCGACCGAGGTGATTACTTAATAACGTTAACAATTTCGTGCATTTTTCGAGACTCCAATTGTGAGGCTCAAATGCAAGCGACGCTTGCGATGAAATTGTTAACAACTTTTTTTTTCGCACACTTTTAGTCAGTTCCGAAGAAAAATCCTGAATCGATAGCAATTTTTGTGACGCGAACTTATACTATTATTTTTTTTTTTTTTTTTGTAGTAAACG
>JAAMPD010001419.1:0-24616 GCA_025266255.1 Trissolcus basalis | reverse complement strand
GGTGACGACTATGGAACATGTACCTCAAACTTATTTAATTCTTTTTGGATTTTTAACCTGTTTCGACTTGTATTTCAGTCGAGCACTGCTTATCGCCGACAGGGCTTCGCGCACGCGCTCGTGTCGCCAAGAAGCGGTGCGATCTTCAACTTCGCGCGCTCTCCATCCATACATTTCATATATGCATATTATAAATAAAAACTTTCGGAACTAACAATTTATTCGAACTATGTTTCGACGGTTGTTATAATGTCATTATTTTTGAAGTACTTCTTCACATATTGTTTTTCAAATATCGTTTTGACGTATTAATGATCGAATAATTATTATTCTGCCTGTTATCGATTATCATTCTGTCTTATAAATTTTTCATTAAATAATAATATTTTATTTGGGGTTTAATCAATGGTTTTCATTTCTGTATGACCTAGCATACTTGTGTTAGCGTGACCAATCAGAAAGCGTGGTTTTGCTCTATCTTTATTTCCGACGCGAACAGACATAGCGCTGCACGTGCGCAAGCAGTGCTGTGTGATTAGAATGTTAGTAGATTTGCCCAACCTAATTCGGTTGGGCGACACGTGCTAGAATATACAGCCTTGCGCGTATCCCCACCACTTTCACATTTACACGAGCGTCTGTGTTAGTTAACGACGCCTAAAATTTTTTTGCACTCATCAAACGGTTAAAAAGTATAATCATATATAATGTTATTTATTGTCTTTCTTATATATAATAATTTTACTGACAACAGTACGCCGCCCGAAACAATTTATTTTATATTACAACTTTTTCATAAATTAACGCACATTTTTCTTATAATGAATTATCAATCAAAGAGTTCTATCAGCTTTTTTATTGAATAATATTTGTAATTAATTTGTTCGGAAAACATGACCGGATGAGATATGACGTCACGGATCTCATGTGTTTTATCTCATTCCAGAAAGATGTTTTCTTTTTTCAGCATCGGGTGGGGATCATAACGTCATTGACTATGGCGTCATAGATCCCCTCTTTTTCACGTCTAATTGTGACGTCTAATGACGTCACTTTTTGATGTGTAAGCAAAAAGTCGAGTAACTGGTATGGGACAGATACCTCAAACAATTTTGAGGTTATGTCCCATACCGGTTACCTTACTACTCATCTGTAACTTTGAAAGGTGTTTAATCTGTCTTTTATAAACTAAACAAAAACTAAACAAAAACATGAAAATTTTTTCTGATTATATATATATAATATACTATAAAGTATGTTTATTTTTATAACAATCTGGTTGTTTAAAGTAACATTATTCTCAAACGCAAACATTCAGTAATTCTTGTCGATTTAGTACGGAAATAAGCAAACCAGACAACTTGCGTGAACTTTATCATTCAGCTCAGCTTTTTTGGAACTTATTATACGGCGTGAAATTCCTGAAACGTATCAGCAAAAATTTTTCAATTTTATTTTCTATTCATTATATGTTTATTCAAATGCTTATGTTTGATTAACAAATTGTGCCAAATATTATTGTGGAAAAAATTTTATCAACAAAGTTAATAACAATTTTATTTTCATGTCTTTTTTATTTGAAAATAAAATATCTTCGGATCTACTGAACCGATTTTGGATCGGTTGACGGGAAATTTGTTGAGTAAGAGTTGAAGTTTCATATAGACAAATGGAATAAACAAACAAACCTTTTTTAATAACATTTAATAGCAAAATGAAATTAAAAATTGAAAAAAAGTAGGTTCTGCGCCAGCTAGAAATTTGCGACAAAAACTAAACTAAGCGAAATTTAATAACAAATTTAAAACCGTTGAATGAATTTGAGGATCGCGATTCAATCAAAAACTACAACGATTTGTTGGTTGCGCTGCGCGCTTCCGGCGCGCGGCGCGGTCTGCGCCTGATTGCGCGCTAGCTTGACGTAACAAGTCTAGGCTCGTTCTCCATTCACTCTTGCAGAACTATTGTTTTTGCAGTTTACTTAGTCGCGTGTTTCATTGATCTCATCGTTAATATGAAACTCTGAATTCAACAATGCCTGCACCTAATTCTCGTTGTAACCCTCTCAAAAAAGCGAAGCATAACCGCGTGTACAAAAATATAAACTTAGTTACAGGCAAATGGCAACCCATTTTCAAAAACTTGATCGGAAAATTTGTTTGCATATCATGTCACCGAACTATCAACAAAAATAATGCTAATGTTAATGTTAATGTTAATGTTAATGTTAATGATAATGCTATAATGTTATTATAATTGAGAACTTGTTTTATTTTTTGTTAATTCTTTAATTAGGGAACCTCTTCCTTCTAATCTTGCGATTGGCAACACAACAGAATCTGATAATTCGATTGAATCGAGGTATTTTAATAGATTTGATTTACGTTACGAAGTTGATATTTTGGTTTTTATACAATTTCTTGAATTTTTTTGTTAGAGATGACGAAAAACTTGATCCAATCTACAGAGACGAGAAGTAAGAAGATGAAATGGAATGGAACAAGAAAAATTAAGACAAATTGAGGCTGAATTGAGCAAACCCGTGCGGTCTTCTGAGCGCTTTAAACGTTCATACGAACCAAAAAATGAAGGCTTGGGCTTGATAAATCAGCCCAAACTTAAGAAAAAGATTATTCGTCCAACTTTCGATGAAGCGTACGTTGAAGAAATTAAGCAGTCGCTATCGAGGGTAACTGATCGAGCCGAGCGAATTGAAGTTTCGACGACAATCACGCTAATTATCAGTATCCGCCAAATGATGGACTATTTCGGAGTGTCTTATAGAATGGCCTCTAGAGCTTAAAAGATTAGAAAACTAGAGGGTACAAAATTCGTCCAAAATAGAGAGTAGGACGGAAATTAAAGCCCGCGATAATCAGGAAAGTTAAAGACTTCTATTTCTCGGACGAGGCCAGTCGCGTGAAACCAGGAAAAAACGATTTTGTTCTGTGCCAACAGAATCCGGGCGTGAACAAGTTGAGAGACGATTGTTGCTGTACACAGTTCCAGAATTGCATTTGATGTTCATCGAAAAATTCCCTGATATAATTATTAGTGTCTCTGCATTCAGGAATCTGCGACCCAAAGAGTGCATCATCGTTGACTCTAAAGCAGGACTGCACAATGTGTGCGTGTGTAAGGTGCACCAAAATGCTCGGCTCAAGTTCAAAGGTCTTGTGACAGCTCTCGAAGAGAAGGGCTGCATTTATCTAAGACTTACCACGATGCCATCGAAAGTATGACATGCAACCTCCACAAGTCGCTTGTTATTTATTAAAATGTAAGACATGTCCGGGCATTGAACAATTTAGCGAGAAGGTACAAGACATGCTAAAAGATCATAAAATCAAAAGGGTTAAGTATAAAGAGTCGATTTCTGTGGATAGGTATGTTTCTTTTTTACAGTTTCGATGAAAATTTCAGTTTTAAAAATTGTTTTTGTTGGTATTTATAGGTGTGATTTCGTTGAACAAAATGTGCCGATTAATGAGTTCATACAAAGTCTCAAAAAAGATTTGCCCGTTCTTTTGAAGCATGATTATATTGCCACTGCGCAAGCTAAATATTTTTCTGACTTACAAGCAAATTTGAAAGAAGAGGAATATCTCGTGACACTTGATTTTTCTCAAAACTACACATTCAAGATCCAAGATGCTATCTAATCACACTACTGGGTAAACGCGCAAGCAACTATCCATCCATATGTCGTTTATTATAAACATGACGAAAAAATTATGCCTTAGTGTTTTGTTATCGTTGGTGACAATCAAAAGCATGACGCAGTTGCGGTGCATTTGTTCAACAAAATGTTGATTAATTATTTAAAGATTAAGCATGGGTCTAGGAACATAAACAAAAATTTACTATTTTTCGGATGGAGCTGCGTCGCAATACAAGAATAAAAAAAATTTTATCAATCTTTTGAACCACGAGGCAGATTTTAAAATAAAAGCGGAATGGCATTTCTATGCCACTTCGCACTGGAAAGGTCCATGTGATGGCGTGGGAGGCACATTTAAACGTAAAGCTCACAGAGCCAGTCTCAGAGATTTGTGCCCAATAACGAAACCGTGTGAACTCTATGATTGGGCAACAAAGTCATTCAAGAATATCGATTTTGCATATTGTAGCAAAGAAACATTGCTAAAAGAAGAAAAAAAGTTAAATAAAAGATTTAAGAAAGCCCTTCGGATCGTTGACACACGCAAATTCCATTCCTTCATACTTTTTGGTTCAAAACAGATGAGATGTAAGGACTTCTCAGCAGCAGAAAACTTTAAAACTGCGGTCGTATGCATTTAATTGACTACACACTAGATTGTATTTTCATAGCGATGAATGATAAATAGTTTTGTTAAAAGGATTTTTAAATATAGCATTTTCATTCTTTACACTGCATTATATTTTTTTGCGGCAAGCGTAATGTGTGCAAGCGCGAAAAGCATAGGTACTGTGTACGCGGCAGACACGGCGAGCGCCGGGAGCGCGCAGCGCAACGAACAAATCGTTGTAGTTTTTGATCGAATTGCGATCCTTAAATTCATTAAACGGTTTTAAATTTGTTATTAAATTTCGCTTAGTTGAGTTTTTGTCGCAAATTTCTAGCTGGCGCAGAACCTACTTTTTTTCAATTTTTAATTTTATTTTGCTATTAAATGTTATTGAAAAAGGTTTGTTTGTTTATTTTATTTGTCTATATAAAACTTCAACTCTTACTCAACAAATTCCCTGTCAACCGATCCAAAATCAGTTCAGTAGATCCGAAGATATTTTATTTTCAAATAAAAAAGACATGAAAATCAAATTGTTAATAACTTTGTTGATAAAATTTTTTCCACAATAATATTTGGCACAATTTGTTTATCAAACATGAGCATTTGAATAAACATATAATGAAAAGAAAATGAAATTGGAAAATTTTTGCTGATACGTTTCAGGAATTTCACGCCATACACTAATATCGATCATACATGCGAGTAATCTTTACTTTTTTTGGTGGAATATTTAAATTAAATATAATAATATATAATAATATGAACTTGACCTTAAAGAAACTGTACATTGTTCGACATCTTATCCAATTAAATCGAATGTTAATAATATAAAAAAAAATCAAAAGTTTATTCATTCATTCATATATTAAAATCAGCATTTTTCGATGATGATCACAGATAAACAGTTTTAATGAGCAATAGATGAATAAAAATCATATTTTTAGAAAAAATAAAACACTTCTTCACAACTCATGATAATTCACTTGTCAGTAGTTTCCCGTGTTAGTCTGACATTCCGCTCCTCAGTTCCACCAACTTACTCGACATCGCTTGCTTGATAGCCAACTCAGATTTGTGTGGCTGCAAATTTTTTAGCGTCCTGTCGACTTAATGCGTACTCTGTAATCAAACTGCGAAACATAAAAATTAACATTCGATCGAATAAAAAGTAACAATATTATCGGAGTAAAATATGATTAAATATACAAATTAAAGGATTACTTAAGATATCATCTACAGCTTACGCATGTAATGGTGTACGCTGAGTCATGCGTTTAGTCCCCGTGGACTTTGACGGCATTCCAAAAAGCGAGCACGCTACCATAGCATTCTTTGTAAAAACGGCACTCATCAATGCTCGTGCAACTGCAGTTGCAGTTGACTGTCTTTTTATTTTGACCATCTTTTTTTCCAAAACGATCGAATCCGTCCCTGGTGTTTTCTCAGTCTGTCAAAAATGAAAAAAAGATTATTCTTAAAAAAAATTATTATTGACATCTAAACAATGGCAATTTTTTTTTCGGTCGTCAAAATTTAAATTGTTATTTTTGGTTTGATTTGTTTATTTTGATTATATTTGTTTAGCAATCTTTTAAACGTTTTTCGGACTCTCTAAAACTTGTCTTAATTTACTTAATTTAATTTGACATGATAATTGCAGTTAATCACATTTATCCAAACAAAAACAAGTTTTTTGGCACATATTTTGGTTCTCCTTCTTTACGAAGAAAAATTTCCCCAGTAAATTCTTGCTCATTTATTTTTTCGCGTGGGACAAATCAACCTTGCCGATCAACGCAAAACAAAGAGAACGTAACACTCAAAACAGAAATAGTTCCAATTGCACTTAAAGGCGGCGCTGCTGAATGTTGTTCAATTTTTAGTTTCGCGCGTTAATTTGTCTCAAAATTTTCTCTTACAGGTTAGAATCAAATGTAGAAAAATCAACCAAATCCTGTCCCGATGTAAACAAATTGATGTGTTGTTTTTCGCGGCTATTTTTAGACACAATCATGTAAGTATTATTATCCTTGAAAAATAATTTATTATTATTTATATTTTTAGTCACAGATTCGTTCAATGGTCCCCAAAAAATACATAAATCTTTTTCAATACAAATTGACATGTTTTGTAATTTGTTCGAAAATAAATAATATATATGATTTTCTGAGAAGTAATCAATGTGTTACATTATAATCTTTGGTTTTGTAGGAGTTCGGATGAAATGTATCAGCATTCGAAATTTGATGAGGTTATAAATTCCTACGGATTCTCGCCGAAGAAAAAAAGTACACCTGATCCCTTTTTACACTCAAGGAGTGTTACTCCTGATGCTAAAAATGAGGGATCCAATTCTTCAACTGATCTGCGAATCTACTAAAATCGAAAAAAACGAAAAAGTTGAACAGTTCAGATGAAATGGTGGTGCAAAGTGACGGTACAAATAGAATTCAACAATCAATCAAAAAAACTGACATTTATGTATGAAATAGTAAAATAGTGTATGAAATAATATTCAAGTGAAATTTAAAATAAACTTTTTTTTCAGATGGTTCGTTTGATCGTATGAATGAAATTCGTAATGCGATGTCACCGAATTTATCGACTCCCAAAAAATTAACTGACGTTTCGGCGAATTCTCCATGCGTAATTCCTCGAGGTAATTGAATGAATCTTCTCATATCAAACCCAGTAATAGAAGTCGCGAAACTCACAAATTTGTTACTTTTTTCGTAAGCACGAGCGGTTACTTGCTTGATGTTCTTTATAATCGTCTCAGACATCTCATGTCAACTAATTTCTCGCCTCATAAATCATTGTCACGGGCATATGAACTACTTTTATCGATATATAAACAATGATTTGGTGATGATGTTTTATATTTTACAGTCGGGGGGTAGCAACCCGATTAGTTCCACTAAAAATTTTTTCAGAGAAGACATTGCGTGATCATGAGTCCCCAAATACTTCATTGTAAAGGCAATTTTAATTTTGTAGATTAAGAAATGCTACATAATTTCAATGCTTTTTTTCATTTACTGTAAAAGTTATTTTAATTATTTCATCCAAATACATAATATCTGACATTATTATCAGTCCCACATTATACTAATGACTCATTTTTCTTGCAGGTCAGCTCATCAGATGCCGCAACGAGCGAATATTTAACAGATTCTTCGGCTCCGATAGTTCTTTCTGACCTTTCTGCGTCATTAGATGACAGCGAGAGTATGGCGTTTACACAACCAGATTCGGGCGACATTGAGGTATCTCGCAATTCTGAGTCTACTGATGAAAGTCAGGACATCGAATTCTATACTAGGAAAGAGAAATTGTTATTCGAAGGATCCAATGTATCGAAGGACGGATCTGTCTTCAATTTGATGAAAATGTTCGTTCAGCACAGTTGGACGAAATGAGTATCCAAGACCTTTTGTCATTTTAAGAGATAATTTTACCACAACCGAACCGTATGCTAAGAACGCCGTACAAAATCTTTCAATACGTCTACAGTTTGTCAAGCGATTTAACTGTGACTTTTATTTGTTATTACTGTCGCGACTGTTTAACGATACGATCCCATTCCAATGTACTCTGCCAAAATTGTGAAAGTACAAATTCGGGAGTTTTTTATTCTTTCTCAATCAAAGAATTGATAAGATATTTATTTGAAAAGCGAGGTCTTGCTGATGTCCTCGATAAACATCGTGAAACATACGATCCATCAGCTGACACAATTAGCGATATCAGGGATGGGACTGAGTACAAAAGGGTTAAACGAACTTTGACCGGTATTTATGACTTAGCTGTTATGTGGGGTACCGACGGTGTTCTTCACACATGAAATTGTATCCTACTCCGATTACTTTTTGTGATATTCCACATACACAACGCTCTGAGTTTACTATCTTCTCGACTGTATATTGTGACGAAAAGTCTCCGCCAATGAAACTTTTACTACCACCGCTGGTAGACGGAATATGCTATATTTATGACAAAGGCGGGATGAAATGGACTCATCCGCGGACTAAAATCGAGCACTCGTCACAAATCGTCGCGCCGCTTATTGTAGCCGATATTTTAAACATGTTACACCATGGCGGCTTGAACTCTTGTTATATTTGCGAATAAACGGCGGAAGGTTGTTCTGTAATCACTAAAAACAAAGAGGTAAAAAAGTATTTCTTGACTCATTCCGAAACGCCCACGAAAATTCGAACGAAACAGTCTATGCTGCGACAAGCAAAAAAAGCGGACGGTTTAAATGAAAGAGTGAGAAACGGTCGAATGACTAAGTCTAAGAAAAAATTGAAGTTGAAAAACGTTAAAGGTGTAAAAGGATTTTCCGTCGTTGCGGATCTTCCGTTAATTGATATTTCCAAGTGCGTCACTTCGAAATTTACGCACTCCGTGTGCTTAGGTTCAGTGCGTCACTTCGTCGAAGTTTGGATTCATAAAAAAGGCGTTTGGTATAAAAAAAAAAAGATTGTTTGTCAGAGGCGATCAATTCAGTTTTGCGCAACATAAAAACGCCCGATTACATCATTCGATCACCAAAAGACATCAACAAAAAGTTGAAAGCGAGGTAATAATAATTAATTATGGCTACTATACTATTCACTTCCCATTATCAGTTCGTTATTAAATGAAGAACATGTTGAGCACTGGGTTTTACTCGTGTATTCAGTATTCACTTTGCTGCAAAATTCGATTTGTAAAGACGAACTGAACGTGGTTGATAAAGCGTTATCTTTGTTTGTTGAACAAATCAGAGAGCTGTATCGAGAAAACGACTACACATATAATAATCATCAACTAATTCATCTTGTCCTTGTTGTTTTACGATAGGGCCCTTTGTGGGCATTTGCTGCGTTCATTTTTGAAGACAACGTGGGATTTTTGACAAAAATCATCTATTCAAAAACTAAGCAAAGTGCGGAATTGATTAATAATTTGAAAGTTATTTATTCTATGAAAGCTTTAGAGGATGCACGAGAAAAAACAAATGATCAAAAGTCAATTCAAATGAAAAGTCTGATAAAAGATGCGTTAGACCCAGAGGTCAGAAATGTTTTAACGAGCAAAGGTTCTGCTGAAAATCGGCATTTTGGGAAAGTTTGCTTTTCCAACAAAACGTTTACCGGTTCATCACTAGACGACAAATTAAAAACTTGTAATTCGTATGTTGAGTACAGAAATGAAAACGTAGAACGTTTGTACGGGAGGATCAAGTTGTTCATCGAAACCGCTAGTAACGAAATTTACTGTCTCCTTCCTCTCTGTCAAATCGACGATTCAAAATATTTTAGGCATGAACAGCTTGGCATAAAAATTGTACATATCATTCCGATTGTTGAAACGAACTATATGATTCTAGTTCAACTTGATCAAATTGTTACGATACTCGGGAAAGTTGAAAAGTTTTTATGTAAAAAAACCAAATCCGGTTGAATATAAATACTGAATTGAACATATGTGAATGTTATTTCTGAATTGTAATTATAACATTATAAATATGTAAAAATTGTTTATAACATTAAAATATTTCTGTGTAAATATAATGTTCAACTTTCACACAAATTATTATTTTGCAATTATTTCCTATAATTATTTTTTCATTAAAGATAGTTTTTCAGAGATTGTAACACAAAAATCACCTGTTCATTATGAGATTAATCATTAATGAACTACTAATTATGTGGCCATTTTTTTTGGTCATTTAGCTTTCGAAGTAAAATAATCCATTTATGGGCCATATAAGAAAAAAACTCATTTATGGACCATTTATGCCTCTTATAGGGGACCATATATGGGTCATTTATGGTAAAAATCCATTTATGTGCCATTTATGGTTCATATATGTGTCCATATATGGGTCATAAGTGGTGCATAAATGGCTCCATATATGGACTGTAAATGGATTGAAATCCATATATGGTCCATTTATAGTACATAAATGGGTCATTTATGTTCATTTATTGGCCATTTGTGGAGCCAAATATGAATTTTTACTTGGGTTCTCTGGGTATTTTTTATGCTTTCCCACCTTTTTCTATGATTTTAAAAACTCTGCGAAAAATAATAACTGACATAGCTACCGGTATAGTAGTGCTGGACTGGCCTACTTAACCGTGGTACCACTTTTTTAAATCATTATTAATAAGTACACCTGTTTTACTGAAACCCTCTCCATATCTCTTGTTGTCTCCTTGCAGATTTGTCAAACATCCGAGACACAAAAATCCCGCTTTGATTGCAGGCAAATTATCCAGAAAGCATTTCTTAAAGAAGAATTCCCAGAAGAGGCAATTTTTATTTGTTTAGCATCTATCGCCGAGTCTACAATCAAACAATACGCAGGTCCATCACGCGAATAAATAAATTATTGCGATTCTGTTGATACAGATCCCCTTATTGTACAGGAAGAAAAATTAATTTCTTTTTCGACTCAAAAATTTAAAAATGGCGCTTTTTGTGGAACACTGAATTCTGCAAGGTCTGCAATTTCGTTAATATCTATTAATGATATAAACTCGACAAATTGGGATCGTTTTTTCGAAGGAATTTATCGCTCTCGCCCTTCTTGACCAAAATTTAATGAGACTCGGGATGTAGATGTTGTCCTTGATAAGTAAAAACTTGGTATCCTTCGAAAGAATTGCCTTTGCAGATTCTCACCGAACGTTTAATCATCTTCTCGGCTTTAGGTATTGCACACCGAGCGCAGACTTTTACGAGTATTAATTTATCAGATATTATTCTATCTCTAGTCGGTTTTAAAATCAGAATTCAAACTTAAATTAAACATCCCTGTTTCGATATGAGCGGGGGGTGGTCCGGGAAAAGCAACAAGTTTGTTTTGCGAGTGTTACCTGGTGCGATAGCAACGTGCTCGACGAAAGAAATTGCTCCAAGTTGCACGTGCAGGCGGGTTTTCGAAATGGAGATGAAAAGTCACTTTTCACAAGATTCAACGTTTTATTTATTTCTAAACAAACAAATAGCAACTTTGCAGGTTGTAATTGTTAAATTTTAGTAACAAAGGCGGGTTTTGGAGCGAACGAGATCTACATGTGTATCACTATGGCGGTTTTTCGAAAAACTTGACCGTAATTAACAAAAATATATATAGGTCATTAAAACGGGGGGAGTGATGGCGGCACTAATCTAGGCCAATTGAAAAACTACAAAAATGTAAATACAAGATCAAATTTCAACGGCAAAACTGAACAATCCCATAGAGAAGCGTCTAAACCGCTCTCGGATTCACCATTTTTTTAAGAAAAGCCTGAACTATGTGTTGCTAACACTTTAGAACAATATTTGCAAGTCACAAAAAATTTATACAAAGATTGTCTCAAGTTATTTATCGCGCTCAAAGAACAACGTAAGGCAGTTCGTACCCAGACTATCAGGAGGTGGATAGGAAGTGTGCTGGTAAAGTGTGGAATCCCAAAACACTTTACTCTGCACACCCCTCACGGACGAAAATATATTTTAATATATCTACAAAAATATAAAAGATATATAAAATTTATAAAACGGCAATAATCAGTATATTCTTATTATATATTTTTTATATTTTTCATTTTATAAAATTAAATTTTATAAAATAAAATATAAAAAATATATAAAAATTTGTATAAAAAAGCGGCAATAATTTGTATATTCTGTTTATAAAATTTGCGTTTATATTTTCGTCCGTGAGGGATAACATAAAAACCATACAAAAGTTCATAAAAATAGGGGTACCTTAAGTATTACAAATTTGCAAATTGATTTTTTGAGTTCGGGAGATAGGAGGTTCTGTAAGTGGCAAGAGGTACAACTGCTGATGAGACGTGCGCGATTTGCAATTTACATTCAGCAATTAAACCCTGGCGACCCGCGATTTTCCGACCTGTCAATTATCTGGCAGAGGGCCTTTCCTTTGAGCCCGAGCGTATTCCGCTTGTCGCACGCGATCATTTTTCGCGGCATGTCGAAAGTCTTCGGACGACGGGTTTATGGTTGCTTTGATGTTCGCGAATCGGAGTTCCAGTGTGACTTACAGTCTGCGTTACGACGGCTTGTGAGAACGGTACGACCCTGAGGACACATACCGTACTCGCAGTAACGGTGTCCGACCGGAGCGACGCCGTCTTTCTTCAAGTGGTGCATTTGTCATTATACTATCTGTTCAGCATCCGCGCGCCCACGGATGCTGTACCGCAGCCCCGGCTTACAGATCGTTGCGTGGATCACACGCAATGAAGTGATCTCGTTTGGCGATGCTGTCAGGCTGACGACCCAGCGTTCGAATCGCGAGAAAATTTCTGCAATTCATTCGAACGGCTGGCGACAGGTGGTTGTTGATGCAAAAAAAAAAAGACGAAACTCGAGATATCAATTCAATCAGTCGTCGGAGCCAAAACTTATAACAAAATCAAATCGCCTGTGTGAAGAGATCGTCTGGCTGGCCAACTATGCCATACATTTTTTCGGCTTGTCGCTTGAAAAAAAAAGAAAAAAATTCTGCCGACGTGTCTCACGGCGTTCCAGTTTCGCACGAACCCGTCAATTCAATTATCTTGCGTGAAATTGAAAAACTTCGCTGATAGAATTCGGATGGCTGCCCCCGAATTAGAACACGGTTAACTGATTTCAAAAGGATTCATTGGCATTGTCACACATGCCGCACGCATTTCCTATTGATGAAAGATGCAATCAGTGCCCGGTTCATTGGCACGAATTTGAAAATATTTTTTCGGTCCAGCTGAACGAAAATTTTTATCAAAAACCGTTTATCAACCGTTCTAAATAAAACAAACAAACATAATAAAATAGAGGAACATGTAACGGGTCTCATGCTATTTTTTTTTCTTAAAGGGTCTCGCGCACGCGAGAAAAGTTCGTCCTTTTTCATGTTGGTATAAAAAAAATGTTCTCACACTATAATTGTGCCAGTGTTACAATTTTACACAGCCGATCTATTGTTAGGCCATTGTATATTATTTACTTTGTGTTTTGTTGTGTGAATATTTTAAGCGAGGCTATCAGTTTTCAATTATTCAAAGGAGTTTTTGATACGGAATAAAAATATGGATATAGTTTTTGATTGAACAGTTTTTATTTTGTTTGTTTGTCAGGCGAACACGTAAAGCATATATTTTTCAGTGCCGTTACACAGTCGACGCGATAGAGAAGAGCGGTCGTTGACGTATCCCGCGTCGCTGCAAATATTTTAATTCAAATGAGATCGTGCTGGTCAAAGATTTCAAGCGCCGAATGAACGCTACCGAATAAATTATCGTCGAGGGAAGAGAGGTAAATCAAACAAACCTAGCTGAGGCTTGAACCGACACATCAAAGAATTGCAATCAAACTTAATTGCAAAGAAGACACACGCCGGGGCTCTGATCAATTAGTTTTTCATCGCGTTATTGTAATCAAATTTGTGTGATCAACGATCAACAAATTGGTGATTAATTCATGTAGATCCCAACGCCTTTCGTGCTCATTAATACACTTTGCCCACGTATTATTCCCTTATTAACATTCGATTCTACATTAAAACGGGATCAAACTTGTTATTTCACGTTTGCAAAAATTTATCACCCACGTTTTTTAGTGTCAAAATTAACATTTTGGTGTACTTGAAAAATTTGTTCCCTCTTTTAAATGTTTTCATCAATTTTAAATTATGCAATTTAGTTAAACACCAGATGTTGCAGTCAAAGTCAAAGGTTAAACAAAAACAGAAAATTAAACTGTTAAAATTAATTAAAATTTCAATTTACAGGCAACTTTTATTTTTAAACACCTTTTTTCATGCTAATTTGTCTTCATTAGTTTTTTTTTCTTATTTTAAATTGTGCAGTTTGACACTCATAAAGTCAAAACAAAATGATTCGTCAATTTCTTAGGGCTTCAAAAATATTTTTACTTGCAGAAAATGATTTATCAAGGATCACTTTTTTCATTGAAACATTTAATTTTTCATAGATCCATGGGTAGCTAAAATTTTTCGATACACTCTAATACCGTCGTTCCATCAAACTCCAGAAGTCAAATTTGAACCTAAAGGTCAAACGGTAAATGAGTTTTAAATGAGAAATCTTAATGCATCTGACTTTTATTATCGGTTGTAATTTTGAGCGGATGATTTTCTATTGAATTGAATTTTTGTGATCGCGTAGCACGCGTGATTGGAAATAATCCCAAACGGAAGTCATCCGAGGCTGGCTCGTCGACCCTACAGGTGCTAATGTCCGCGCGAGATTCGGTTTAACCGTTCCAGCGATGAGTCGTTTAGATTCTTCGGCGCTCACTTCCGCGATTACCGCGATGCACGTACCCGCGACTCTTCTTGAACCAGGAGGAATCGGCCGAACGTCAGCCGATCGCGTGCTAATTGCCGGTGCGGCGCGTTTGCACCGTGTTCGCATTGCGCCCGTCGGGGTCGAGTCCTTTCACCGCTGAGGAAAAGAAGCTGATGCCGCACTGGCTTTTACGTGAACGCCGAGGTCTCGTTGACCGTGTGACTCATGCATGCAAATATCTTTCGTTAAGCCACATTCGATGATCTGCGAAAAAATCACCGCCACTACCGTTTCGATCATCGCGCCTCTCCATTTTCGCTACCGCGTTTCGCAGTCATATGTCGCTTTATGTAAATATCGCCTCGACACGCTCTAACCCTTCCTACCTATATTTGTACGGCTAAATAAAAGAGAAACGTCAATTAGTCGATTTCGCACGACTCGTCCTGTTGTAACACCGTGTGAATAATTAACTTTTTTTTATTGTCGCATTTGTTTGCAAGCATTTTGTGTAAATATCAACAAAAAAAAATTTTCCTACCGGTCCTCGTCAACGTTCGTTTATTTTGACATAAAAAACATATCGATTCTTCATTATTCGATTGTATGCAAAAAGTCAATCATCGTCGATGTTTGGACATTTTTTTTATTTTATTTACCACTTTTTTCCGCAATTCTAACTCGAAATATATGAAAAATTGAATGTTTCATTTCGGGCTCAAAAAAAACTTGTTTTTAATTTGTAAACGTTATATCTTTTTGTTTTAACTGTTTTTTCAATTGTATCAATTGTATATTATATATATTTGCTTTTAGGAAAAATGTCTTGTTTCAGAATATCATAGAAAAATATCACGTTTCCAAATATTGTCAAGAACTGTCGCATTTCTTGAAACTAAATACTTTTCTCAAATATTTTACAACCTGATACTTTTCTACGATATTTTGAAAGAAGATACTTTTCCAAAAAACCATCAATATATTATATATAACGTGTACAAATCCATGAATATAAATTTTAAAAATGCTAAACCATAAAAACACTTGTTGTTTAAATAATGTTCTGTTGCAATTTCTAGAAAAGTATCAAATTTCAAAACATCACTGAGGCAGTTTTATTAAAATATTTTTAATCGACATAAATTTCAACGAATTTCAACAATACATCGAAGTATCATTTATCAAACAAGAGCTCGTTCTTTATTTGATAAATAATATTTTATTTCTTTTCGTTTGAACTTTTGTATCAAGATGGAACAAAATAACAATAGCTCAATGATAAAAAGAGTAAGATTATGAAAAGTGTATAATCTTGGGAGAATATCCTTCCGCTGGTTCATGATTGGACTAGTTTTTTCACTGTTTCATCTCGATACATTGGTTGGGAGCAACGCTTTAACCGTTCGCCACCTTGGTCATCGATGTATGGCGATGCACGGAGTCTCTCGAGGCCCGTTACTGGGCGTTGTCGGTACGAAGACGTGATATTCCGCGTTCAATGAGGAATCAACAAAACTGCGCGCGCGAGGATACGCGATAACACACAAGGACATTCTGAAATAGCGCAACCTCGTTTTTGAGCGCGCGTGGGCACGCTTCCCAAACCGGCTCTCAATTCGCGGTCTCGTGCGTGGAATTTCATCAACATTCTTTTCTGTCTTTTTCTTTCATGTTGTTTTCTTTTTTCTTCTTTTGTTAAACTCCTTCTGTCAACCGCCGTCATTACACACAAATTACCTGTCACATTGGGTTCGCGATACAAACGTGACTGAAATCATCAAACAGCCGTGACCCTCGGCGGTTGACGAAAGTCGTGCACATAAAAGCTGGCTTACATAGCTCCAATTACCCGTCGACTGACTTATGTCAATAACCGATTAATCCTTACGACCGATTGTTCCGCCGCTTCTGTGAAATTAATAGCGCGTCGATTCCCAGACGGGCAACAATTTTCATAAGCCTGAGAAAATGCATGGTTCGATTAAAAAAAAAAAGCCGACGAAAAAGAAAAGGAAGGTGCTCTTATAAAATTGCAGTTTTAATGGTTGGCACGATAGGAGGCGCTGACAATAGTGTTTCTGAGGTTAGGAAAACGAGCGAAGGATCGTGTTACCCCGCGGTGATTTTGATCCAACTGACGTATTAATTGCGTCGGGGAAGAAAAAGAGTGTATCTGATGATCATGAGAAGTTTTCGGCTTGTCGAAAATTAATAACGCTTTTAACGAACTGGATGGCACGGGATTGTAAAGGAGAGAAGAGCGTTTGATCAGAAAATGTTCACGCCAAAAGAGTGGAGACCGAGGCTGCCAGCTGCACAAAAGCTTTCAAATTTTATAAAAGCACACAATAGTTGTACATCATTTTGCTTTGTGTACAAAGATTTTTCATCGGCCGCCTCTGGTAGGACAATGAGGCTTGAAAAATTGCGTGCCTAGTGTGCAAAGCCGAGACCGCCATTTGCGTCTTTTACCTGCCCGCGCATCTCGCCTATTCTTCCACGCGAGAATCAGGTTTGCATGTTTGTTAACACGCGTCCGACAGAACAAGAAGTAAAAAAAAAGTAGCGTAAATAAAAATGTCACCATGGTGAATTTATTCTCTGCAATATCAAAATTAATATTCAAGCTGAGAAACAAAATTCATTTTTCAAATGAAAAAACAGTGGAGGTTTTAATTTTTGAACCAAACCTTTGATGCTGTCGACGATACTAAAACACTAACTACATAACCTTTAAGTGTGTAATCAAAAAATTTGTCTTTGAGATTACCGTCCACAGTTTACAATGATCATAGTAAAATTTTTTCCGTTTTTTTATTCGTTGGATCACACACACACACACACACTAGAAAAAAAATACTCACTGATATCAAGTATATAATTTACTTAGAAAAAATTTACTTGAATTAAGTATATTTCACTTGAATCAAGTATATTTTTATGTTGTTTTAACTTTTCTTAGTTTGAATCAAACGGAATTTAATTCAATTAAGAATATATATTCTCAAATATATGTGAGAATATTTTTACTTCATTCAAGTTAAATATACTTGATTTCGAGTAGCATTTTTTGCAGTGCACACACACACACACATGTGGAGAACTGTCATTTCAAAATTCATTCACAACTAGATCAGCCTTTCATGGTATCAGAGGCAATCCGGGTTCTAGACGTTACATATATTTTAGCAGGACATAGTTTATACTCATTTAAATCAGACACATTACATGATGTCAACTAAACTAAAACACTTTTTCGAACCCCCGACCTTCCGAACACAAGCTGAAAACGTTGCCGCCAACTTAACTCGATGAGAAATGTCATTTTCACATCAACAAAAGAGGGTTAAGTAAAATAGTGAACTTGTATTTTTTAAACAAGCGACTGTTGTGAGCAATCAGAGCAACCCTCTTGGAAGCCGAGAATAGCCTAGTTCTAATTTCTGAAAAGATCGCAGAAATCCAATTATAAAGCGCAGAATCGGGCAGCGGAAGTAAGTTTGAAATTGGCTAACAACCCTCCTGTTTACGATCGGCAGTAGGAAAATAAAAAGGCCAGGAAAGGCAAACGGACCAAAGTTTCGCGCTGATGGAAGTAAAAGTTCTTGTCGTAATTCGAAACTCGTTATCCGATGGAAAATATTTGATGGGTAATGTTGCGTTGTACAAAGGCAATCAAGCCAATCGGCTGTCCTGCAGGCATCCCGAGGCGAAATGAACGCAGCCCCGACTGCGACACACTTTCATTGGTTGGCGCTTTTTTCTTCTTCCTGTTAACCTCACCTCAGTCAAATATGACATAATCATCGACGCCCCATAAATTTGCCGTGGAACCTTCACTCTCATCTCTTCGCAGATACTTTCTCATATTCTCTGCAGAATCCCACCTGAGGCGCGATACACAACCGCGCGGATCTCTTGAAATACGAAGTTATCAGCGCCGACTATCTAAACTCCGTACATGGCTCTTCATCAAAACACACAACAAACTCGAACACGCGCTATCTGAAAACTGTTTTCTAGAGTGGAGCGCGTTTTACCTTCCATCGCAAATATAAAATATAAAGAAGAAGAAAAAAAAAAACAACAATAACAAAAATAACGATTTCCTCTTCCGCACTATAGGAGGGACTTGGACTTGGGTTGCTGGCATGACTTTTCCTAGCAAAAATTTCCGGATGAATTATACTAGTTATACTAGATTATAAACTATTGGAACGATGGTCAAAACTTGGGTATCAATATTTGATTTCAAATTTATAGAAAAGTAAAAACTTCTTTTAAAATATTGTAGAAAAGTATTTTATTCCAAAACATTGTCTAAAACTGTCGCAGTTCTCAGAAGTGATATTTTTTTGTCGATGCTGCGGAACAAGATACTTTTCTAAAAACTATTGATATCGATATATTAATACTATAATATTATATATCGATGGCTACTGGAAGAAGTGTCATATTTCAAAAATATTGATATATTTTTAACAATATTTTGAAATATGATACTTTTCTCCCGCACGGACGAAAATATATATAATATTTATAAATTATATATAAAATATATTTTTCGTGTAGAAAACATATTCCAGCAATAAGTATAATATTACATTTATATTTTTTTTATAAATTCCATTATATATTTTGTAAATAAATAATAAATTTATGAAATATAAAATAGAATATATTTCGTTGGATATATTTTCATCCATTGAGGGCTACAGTATTTTGAAATGGTATACTCTTCCTGAAAGCCATCAACACACATTTAATATAATTGACGAAATAAAAAATTTTGACCTAATGAAACAATTTGCTATATAAAATCAGGCGACAGAGTGTATGACACATGGAAGTGAAAATTGAATCAAGAGGGGAAAAAGTGTAACGTCAAATTTCGCGTCCGAAAAGGGTGCGCGGTTCAAAGGCGGCGAATTAATTAAGGCAGCTTTTATGAGTCTCTTGGCCGGGCGTGACATTGATACGGACAAACGAAACGAGAGGAGACGCCGAGGCTGAAAAATGCAGGTCCGTTAGACCGGGGCTTTTTTCGTTCGCCACCTACACACACAAGGCCTCGGTCTTGGTCAGGCCTCGCGATAAAACGAGACAACTTTTAATTGCAACAAAGTGGCTGTTACGTCAGCGTGACCCGCCGAGCGTGAACCCGGCGATCCGTTTCTTTTCCGTGGCAGCGTTCAAGTGGGTGTCAACCGGACTAATTATTATCGTTGCCTGACCGTATCTCGAATGCCAAATGGCTCTTCTTCGTGAGAGCCCCGGTATCTTGTTGCGCTAGGAGAAAGGTTAGATAAGGAGAAAGCGGAATGAAGAGATGTTAAAATAATGAGAAGACATAAAATACAGGGTTAAGCAGAGGTCAGAGAGATTGGTCGGAGCAGGGACGATCCTATCATCGACTAACGGACTCGCAAAAACTTTTGAGATCGTGATGCATCGCCGTCGTCCCACGTCGATCACGATCGTGCCACGTTCTAGAGTTCGACTGCCGGACTGCCATTCGTCGCGGCAGCCCCTTGCGACAAAATCCGCCGCGGATGAACCTTTTTCTGACTCCCACCGCGCCGTTTCCTGTCTTTCTTGATTAAAACGTGAACGTGAGCCGTTACCAACATTTTTTACTCTCCTCGTCCTTTTTCATCCGAACGTTTCTGCCGATGCGCGAGTCATATTTTGTCCGTCCAGTAACAAAAAAGAAAAAGAAACATTTCACGACGAAAAATTAATTAACGTCTTTGGCGACCGGATCAGTTTGAATATTTTCCATTATCTGAACATATATCAATCCCGGTCAATTTTTCCCAATTGTCTCGTTCTGGTTCGAATGATTCTTAACTTCGTCGTGGCTTTTTGTTTCTTGCATTGGAACTGAAATTGAAAAATTAAATGCAATTTCGATCTGTGAAATCTAAAATGATGGGAGCTTTTTTAGTCTCGTGCGTCAGAATGAAAAGTTAATTTGCCGGGTGACTTTGTAATTATTCGACAGAGCTCGTCAGAAAGTAGCGTTACAGCACGTGCGATAAAAAGACTAAAAGACGCACTTTTGTCAGCTTCCTTCGATTGTTCGGACAAAGCGTTCAACCTTCTACGAAACCTACGTCGATTTTTCACTGCACACTCAAAATCCAACTTATCTTTTGCCAATTTTTTTTTTTTTTTTTTTTTGGATTCGGAGTCTGTGGGCCTCCAATTTTTACCATTTTCAATTCCATTTTTTCATATTGCCTGGGGGTCAATCTACGAAAAAGTGTTTCATTTTTCTGAAAGATGGATTCAACCTCTACCTAACCTTCGTTGATTTTTCACTACCCTTAAACTTCACCTTATTTTTCGCCAGAAAACAATTCTATCTTTTAAAATCCAAAATCTGTAGTCCTTTAATTTTGACATCCTCCAATCATGACGAAACTTTTAAATTTCTCTCTTTTTTTTACAATTTCTGAGATTCCGAAATGTAAAATCGATGTTGGCAGTGCGCGTTATCTTCGGGAGGCGAAACTGACAGCGTCACAAGTAAATTCAGTCATGTCCAGGAAGTTGCAAACTGTTGCATGGTCATCGCAGCAGAGTTTCATCGTACAATCGTTTTAAGTACTATTCATTGTACGCTTTTTGTCGACGCTTTTTTCGTGGTATCGTAGCACTTTACCGATTCGCCACAGCGAGCCGGGTACTATAACGATAAAATTAGTAACAAAAAAGGGGGGCCCCAGCAACGGCTTTTTCCAACATTTCGTTACGGTTACGTAAACCTTATCATCTCCGATGCAGAATCATTTTGCACCTACGAAATATATCAACGCTCGTTACTCGTTCAATTATTGCATCAAGCGAAATATCATGCATCACACTCGGAGAACCGACATCACGGAACATTCATCATCCCGTTGATTTTTGTTGTCGTCACCTTTTTCTTTTTTTTTTCTTCATCTTTCATTTTTTTTTTGTTCGCTCTCCCTCATTCAAAATGTTTTCTTTCACGCTCATTAAGTACCGCTTATTTGTTATTTCCAATTTGAACGCCGTCATCGTCTTCAGCAGCGCCGTCCATTCATTTTAAGATGCGGAACAATTTGAGTTGTTGGAAGTTGATTCAGTGAGCGATCTGATGCCCCCCCCCTTCCAAAAAACGTGGCAGGCGCCACGCAGAGGGTCTCAACCCGATCGGATCCATTCGCAACAGCCAACTATAACGGTTGATTGGATTCTCTCTGTTACTTAATTTATTCGCGACAAAAAGTAACGAGCAAACGCTGCGTTTGTTTCGTACGAATTAAATGATCAGTTAGCAGAATGAAATTAATGCTCATAGGCGCGCTTCCTGCTTTGTGCGTTTTGCACGAACGTTTCCGCGGCTGCGATTCTTCTCACAACATTTGGTGAACAGTTATGAGTTCTCTTTGAGACAGATGACGTACGTTCACACCGAGGTCAGTGCTCAGGTGACGATCTTATTGTCTAACGGCAAAACTATCGTGATCGTGACTCACTGCTTCAGAAAACCTCGTGGAAGGGAAACACGAAGCTGTCCGGAATCTGATGGATCCGCCGCAATAGGAAAAAAAACTATTTTCTTTTCTATAAGGACTCTTTCTTGTGTATAACCGACCAGATATCGGAAAACGCATTTCATAGTCCTATCTATTATGTATCTATATATATGTGTCAAATTTAAATGTGACAAATTTATATGTGTCAAACATATATAAGACGTATCAATATAAATTTGACATTCATACATCTGAAAAATCTATATTTATGTGTTACATATAAGTGACATATCTATATAGATTTCAGACATATATTTGACATACCTCTATATATGTGAAATTTATAGATATGGCAAATCTATATGTGTGTTACTCACATATGGAAGGATCTATATCTATTTCACACACATAATTGACATGTTTCTATGAATGGGACATTTATAGATATGTAAAATTTGGGAGTGCCACTTATATATATATGACAATTCTATAGATATGTCACACATAAATGATACATCTATATATATGTCACACATAAATTTTTCATATCTCCATAGATTTGAAATTAATAGAAATGACAAATTTATATGTATCACGTATATATATGACATACATACATATATGTTACATTTATATATGATATATTTCAACAGATTTTTCACAAATATATATATCATATTTATAAACATTTCAAATATATAATCAATAAAAATAGAAGTAAATTTTGATTTAAAAGAATTTGTTGATATAATTAGTATAAAGTATGGCATCATATATGAATTAGTTGGCTAGATATACAAATTGACTGAAGAAGTAAGTAGCTTCTCACGTGTAATTCACTAGGACCTTGCGTGCGTGCGCGTGGGTCAAGGTCAAAGTGCGAACAAAATTGACGCGGTACGAAATTGGCGCTTGTATTATAATTGTGAACAAGCCATTAGTGTTGTTAATTGATGCGCCTGACCCCAGTGAGGTACGGTTCATATTAATTGCACCCCGGAAGATTCAATTAGTGTGTCCCCCTCATTGCGCTTGGGTTATAGACGTATCAATAATTCATGACTCGAGTTTTCAATGCACGGAACTCATCGTCCTGTGCAAACAGGACAAATTTTCGCCAACACTCCGCCAAGACTCTCCTCCGCCACGGTACAACTCATGATCACCTACTTTAGCATTTGTCGGCTCAAACTGAAATTTCCTCCTTCCTGTACGTAACCCGTGCCGGCTACAGTGTCGTTATATTCAATGAGCAGATGAAGATAAGGAACCGAGCGAGAGAAATGTTGAAGCTAGACAGAAAACAATGGTGCATTAACATTGAAAATGATATTACATGCTGAAGTACGTAGTTACGTACATGCAACGTCCACTCAACCGGTAAGCTAACAAAGCTGAGGAACAAACTGACTGTGTTCTATGGGCAAATGTACCATGGATTCAACCAAAAAAAAATAACAAAATTAAAAAAAATAGAAAACAAAAATTCAAATTTGAAAAAGGAAAAGTTGTGTATTGGCCAGGTTGAAACTTTTCTTAGGCTGGTTTTGTAGTTTAGGAAAAAGATTTTAAGAGAAGAAGAAAAATAGGACAGAAAAAAATTATATATAAATATTTTATATCTAATTACGTATGTATTATATTTTATATTAATGTTTCAATTATTATTATTAATCAATGAATTTTTAAACAAAATAAAAGTTGAAAATGAAGGTTTCATTTATGTATGTGTGACATTTATATATATGACATATCTATATATAGATGTTACAAATGTATTCGACATATCTATAAATGTGAAATTCAACCAGCAAAAAGTAAATAAATAAAAAATAATAAGAATAAAAAAAGGTCGAAAACAAACATTCAAAAATTGAAAAGATAAAAAGTTGTGTATTGACCAGGTTAATTTTTTTTCAGGCTGGTATTGTAGTTTTGGAAATTTGTGTTTGGTTTCTTTTTCGAATAGGCTAGTTGAAAGGCGAAGTTTCGAACGGACGTTGTGAATTCAGAATTACTCAATTTGATGCGCGAGTCATGGCGCCGTTGAGGGAATCAAAAAAGTGTTCATGGAGCATTATGCGAAACTCGTGCCATGTAATCCACACCGTGCGTGATTTCAGTTGTTGTAAATTATTCAACACGTTATTGGCATTGTGATTTATGACTGGCAACTGCAAATTAACTCAGATACAATTCTCATTGCAGAACTATATACTTTATTCTAAGAGTTCCTTCAGCACTTTGTTCGCACTGGAATGTGTCATTTAGGTAACGCCTTTTCTTCCTCAGTTTCTTTTTTTTTTTTTTTTCTACAATAGCCAATTCATGACAACTCACGTGGGGCATACGAAAAATCTACTGCGAATTATTTCTCCCATGTACATGACGGTGCATGAAACAAAAATCGTAAATTTGCGATAAGAAAATCAGTTTAAAAAGGATAAATTTTTCAAAAAAAATATAAATAAATAAATAAATAATGATGATGATAATAATAATTAATAAGTACGAAAAATTTATATACTTATAT
>JAAMPD010001418.1:0-24638 GCA_025266255.1 Trissolcus basalis | reverse complement strand
CCGGAGTGGATATAAAAGCCGAGCCACGACTCGCAAAAAGTAGTCAGTTACAGATGAAAAAGGTACATATTGAAAAATTTGTAAAACATTGTAATAGGTCTTTACCTGAAAGCAATTAATACTAAAATAAAAAAAATAAAATAAAAAAATAATACTTATACAGAATATTTCAAAATTTCGCAATCATTCTTAAGAATTCATCTGACTTTGCAAATCGATTACATGTTATATCATAACAATTTATAATTTATAAATCATTTAAAAGTTTTAATAATATTTTTAAAATATCAAAATGTTTTAATCCCGAATGAACTTTGGGGCTCTGAGACTATTACAAATTTCTCGGAACTTTATGAATCTGCAGTAAAATCAGCAATCCTTTCATAAAAATATTCGACTCATAATTTCCGCAGTACTGCATTTCTAATAACGAAAATTACGAGAGGAAATATTTCAGGAAGCTAAAATACCTGATGATTTATTCTATAAAACCATACAGACCGATCTCATATAACATTGACAGCAACTGAAATCACTGATCATTTCTAATCTTGATATATGAAGCATTAATGAAGTTTCTGTTCAACGGTTAATAAATTTATACCATGAGATTTAATCGTATGATGTTTTATTTAACTCCTGCTTTTCAAACAATACAATTACTGTACATTTAAGATTAATTGTTTTTGTTCTGTCGAACGACGTACTATAAAATTGGTTGGTTCCATTTTAATTCACTAATATATGAAAAATTCTATTATTTAGTTAGAACATTTTTAGGATATGTCAGAAACTATCAAAAAAGATGCCCTATTGAATTTCTTAAGTCTTTTATAACAATTATATGTTTTTGCAAATCGATACCGAAGTGTTTTGACGCGAAGTATTTCCAGATGTGAGTTTTCCACAGAAAGACTATCTGGGTGTTGACGAGTTTTTCTTTCGACACTTGTGCCTTTTTGTTCGTTATTGAACTTAGCCTCACGAGTATCGATTTTATTGCTCTGTGGTGGTTGAATTTTGTTATTTAATTATTCTATTATTCTAAAGTTGCATTTAGTGGGGGATAAACGACATGCGTTTTCACATCATCTTATACAAAAATTTAGTCCAACCGCAGTCGGTTCTCCCCCAAGTTTTAACTTGTATTTGAAAATTTAATTTCATTTATTATCAGTTTTATCCGAAGTGTTTATATTTTAGTCAGTGGTTTTTATGCCTTTTAAGCTTTTCCGCTAGGTGGAATGAATATTAATATTTATTTTCACTAATCAAATCGTTTTTCATTAAATTATCTTTTCCGAAACGAAACAATCCTTCACGATACACGGACACGTATCGTGAATACGTGACGGTGTTCTTTCCACCGTCTAGTTTTCATGCATACTTGAAATTTGCATTAGGTCGACAAAATTCAATTGTTCCATACTGTTAAACAACGAACTGGTCCTTTAATAAGATCAAATATTAAATCAAAAAATAATATATGAAAATATAATTCGACAAGTTTAGAAATAATCAATGCTAATCTAATGATTACTCAGTAGTAAAATTCACTAAGTAAAAATCAATGATTTAACTAGAATTCTCAGTAGTGTTAGCTAATTTGAGAAAGCTTTTCTAAGCTTAGTAAACATGACCAAATCCATTTCTACAGTGTATATAATATAATAATATGAAACAATTAAAAATGAAGTTTAGTACAGTGTTTCACATCAGATTACCGTTATAATGATAAATAATATATTGTAAATATAAAATATCTTTTGAGTATGTTAACCCTCAAAAGTCACACTACTTTTGAATAAACTCGTACTTAGTGCAACACTTAAGTGTAAATGTGTACCAGCTGACTTTATAAATTATTTCAAAAATGCAAGCAGTATTACAATTCGTTGATTCATACAGTTTTTTGTTTAAAAATGATTCCATTAATTCAAATTGTTAAATATCTTGAATAAATTATTCAAATGCATATTAATATCTCTTACGTGTTACGAATTTTTGTCAGAGTTTTTACTATTTTTTACTAAAATTTACACAAGAAAAAAACTAAAATTATTGAAAAACGTCGCTATGAAAATTTATGAATGCTTAAAATTACCAAATATCACTTGCAAATGAATTTCCTATTTGTATCAATATAAGCTCAAATTTTTTCATATAAAACCATTGCTTAAAAGCGAATACCAATGAAAAAGTAATACAAATATCGTATCCAAATGACGTTTCAATATCTTATGAGCCATTACAAATTTATCGTAGTGTTAATAAGCCTGTTCATTCATCTGTATGGAATTAGCTCAAGTTTCAATTTTCAACTGGTACACAATTGTACGTAGGTTTCTATGCTCCTCTAATAGGATATATATGACAGGTTGAGAGCAAAAATAACACAAGTTGCATTTGATTAACATCGTACTTGTGTCGTTTTTGCTCTCAACGCGTCATATTATATGACTCATAAAAAAATATTTTTTTTGTTTTCGTAACACGTGAACGACAATATCTGTTTTATTAAATTTTGCTCCCTTCAAATATTTTACACCCTATCACGCAACATTTTACTTTTTTGAATCATGTTACGCACTGCGCGCGCATCTTTCTTGTGCATCGTTCTGCGTGGCGAATGTTTTCAAAGCAAAATATTCCAAGAGAGCAAAATTTATCTAGGGAGTAAAATCGCGTTTTGCTTCCTCTAAACAGATACTTATTGGCAATTGATTTGATAATGGCACTCTGTCGAAGGCAGAGTTAGGCACTAGTGACCTTGAAATTGAAAAAAGAAATAGAATATTTGATTATTTATTTATTATAATCATCTAGATTATGCGGGGCATAACAATGTAACCTTGAGAATCAAAATTACAGTGAATAAGATTTCAAAATTGGTTACAATTAAATTTAATGTTGTGATGTTAATTAAACAAAGCAACAAAAATATTATTTAATGATGAAATTATTCAAATATTAGAGACTAACGTGAGATTGGCTTTATGAAAGCTGCACCGCAACAACTGCTGAAATGCTCTCCGAAAACTATCAACCAGATAAACACTCATTTTAATTAAAATTGATTTCAGTTATTTTAATCAATATTTCTATTCTATTTTTGCTATTTAAAAGAAAATAAATGTTACAATTTCACATTTATTACTAATTTTTTTAATTGAAATAATTATTTAATTATTGAAGTCCAATTTCAATTCAAAGAATAAATCATATATTCATGGTCAAAATTTATGACGTTATTCTAGTGGTGTTTAAATGTAAAGTCTCTGGGAGTTTAATTGTACGGTTTTTATTAGTTTACATTATAAAAGTTCATGATCGCACAACTTTAATGTGCACAGGAAATTTTATGTCAATCCAAATATTTTATTTCATGAAATAGTTTCACAGTAGTTATGCCTAAAGAATGTACGATTTTATAGTCCTGAAACTGAAAGCTTCATTAATGTTTGATACTTACACATTAATTGACTTCAAATTATCATCCCGATCTCAATTTACGACATCATATTTTTTATATGCCTTCTTTAGAAAACATACGCATATTGCACATAAATTGTACAAATAGTACTACTCAAATACCGCCTTCACATATCTTCGAATCCTAATGTATTACATATATACACACCATACTCCAAAGCTATTTCATTGTTTTCATGACATCTCATAGCAATTTGAATTGGAATGTATAATATCTGACGTGTTCCGTTGTTTTTCATAAGTTACAGAAAATGATCATGGTTCGTGTCGGTACTTTGAAAATTCAATCTGTCTGGTACACCTAACTTTATAAAAATCCTACAAAAACATTGACTGAAAATTCATTTCTTTTCTTTTCTTCGCACTTCAGTAAGTAATGTAAACTATAATTTTCACAAAAATACGTTAAGATCATTTTTCAAATGAGAAATATTTTATCGTTAAAATTCCTTGGAAATTGACCTTCAGAACATTCATTTCTTCCATTTCAAAAATAAATTCAGGTTAAATAAACTGCGGTTTCCAGTTTGCACTTAGTGGAATCTTCAACCGGTATGGCATATCTTGGTTTTAACGCAATTCCTATGATTCTACACCACCAGAATCAGCGAGCAATCACACTGTAGAGATTGACGTCAATACAATGGCTGTATCAAATTTATCTGCTAGTTTTTATATTGATATTTTAAGAGCCAAGTTTTTGAACTCGCTCAAAGTTGACCTTTATTATTTACGAGGAAAACACAGATAAAGGTTTTGAATACCACTACCAGTATATACAGAATACTATCGTTTCCTACATCCATGCTAAAAATGATGACTTTTTTTAGTAGTACTGACATTAAAGAAACTAAAGAGACAAACTTTGTTTGTCGCACGGACAAATAATTTTATTTTAAGAATAGAAAATATGTCGTGTCACGTGTAATTACAGATAATTAATTACATGATTCACTCATAAAATATGATGAGTTTCAAAATAATTAGTTTACTTTATGAATTAAAAGAGCTTATAGGGTCTAATTTCAACAATATTATGACTTTGTTGGTTACAAATTAAAAATTGCTGATTTCATAATAATTTTTGAATGCGCTCGGTTTAATCGGTAAAAATTGGTTGAATTTTCGGTTTTTGTGTTATCTTTAGTTGGAAAATGACCAAAAATAATTTTCTTCAATAATTCAATTCTTTTATTTTGTTCGGCATCGACGGTTCTGATTCTCAGCTCTTCTTTTTGTTTAGTTCGTTACAGATTCGTATAGAAACCTGGTACATTGAGCAATAATGACAAACCGATGCTTAGTTGTTTCGTTTTTCTGCTACATAACTTGTTATAGGTCAAAAACATGAAGGCAACTCGCAACTTTATATTTACGAGGTCTGGCAACAGGCCAGTTCAAATAAGACCGAGCTATTACACGATCTGCGAATGTAAGAGACGTTGTTACCCTGCACGGGATATAAAATTATCGGACCGAAGGAGCCGCTCGCCCATCAGCCTGGACACAAACCGTGTACGCTCCAGCTTTTGTTCTTGATATTTTTGTACTTTTTTCGCACGGACGCGGTACTGAAAAGAATCGTCAATGACAAATGTAAAAAATCAATCGCAAACAGAATGTTCCTCTGCCATTAACAGTCTGTACAACATCATAATTACCCAGACAAGTTATTGTTTGATTAATTTAATTTAGACATGGTATATCGTTTCGAAAACAATCTTATATCATTTCATTGTTTGTTTTAAGTAATAAATCGCTGAGGTAATATGAAGTGTCACTTCACATCTGGGACAATTTACGCGTTTCAAGTGTTCCAGTGTGAATCCAACTGAAAAGCTTTTGAAGATCGAACGACAAGTTCGAGAGGTTAAAGTCGATCAAAGTTTTGCAGTCGAGATCTGCTGCGGCTCACCGCATACGTCCGTATCGTCGGATGGAAATTGCATATAAAGTCCCAACTCCTTTTTAGCAGATCTAATAATATAAAAGTGCAAAGTAAAAACATATTCAGTACGCATTGATGATTTCAATGCGGTTCAAACTCGAAAGTATCACAGAATCGAGATCCAAAGATGGAACTGGAGTAAACTGCTTGAGAGTTGTTCATTAGTTGTGATTGTTTGAGAAACTGAAATTTAATAAGATAAGAAAATTTGTTTTGATAAATACAATAATTGACATAATAATTTTTGGCCAATGATGATTATGAAAAGTTGAGAAAAAAAATAACAGTAGATAAGTGAGTCGTGGTTGAAAGAATGTTCAATAAGCAGAAATTCGAATATATCTGTGGGACATCATTTTTGGTTAGTACATGATGCTCAGTAAACCTCCTTGTTTTGAAGTCTAGAAGACCCTCTTGACACAACAGACACTTGGATTCGTGAAATTTCATTGCATCCCCGTTCGATTTGCCACATTCTTTTCATTCTTTTTCTTCATCTTAACGGAATCTTGACAGTGAGAGTAGTTGAATCGAAAACGATGAATTCCTACGATTTCAATTTTACCGAGGGTATTTTCTATGTTCTTCCGTCGTGAAGTGTGCAATTGGTCAACATTTTTTAATATGATAAGAATTACAGATTAACGTTTCCAGGCTTTTTAGAACTATTTCCAAAATGAAATTACTGTTAATATTATGTTTTTTTTACAATTTTTACTTTCAAATTGGAATTTCTATTTTATATTGTGCCCCAACCAACCCATCTGAGTCCCGAGGGATAGCCCAAGTCTGATTTCTTGAAACGATGTCCGATTTTTTATGAAATTGAATTTGAAATTTAGAATTAAGTATTTTATAAATTAAAAATATTTTAGTGACAGAAGATTCAAGAAAATAGTTAGGAAATGTCCTAAAATAAAGCTTATCCCCTATTTTTAGAAAGTTTAAAAATTATTTTGATAAATTCGTCGATCATGGCAACATGTTTTTCTCGAAAAATTAGACTTGACAACTTTGTATTGCGTGTATCAAACTTTACTCAGCAACTTAGCTCGGGACGTGCCAACGTCAAGTGAAACAAAAGGTGATAGTTAAAACAGGTCGAATCCTCGTGTAAGCCAAAACATGAATGTAATTATGTATATTTAACAAAAGTGTGTTATGCTCGAATATTACTTGACATCAATATTTATACATTGTGTAAGTTATTCATAAATATATGTATAATAATAAAATTTGTTTTTGCTATATTTATGAATGTCAGAATAACTTTTGAGGTCCGTATAAGAGCCAACTTGGTACGCCCTCTTAAAACAATTCATTAATGTTTTATTTATATTAATTCAGTTAATAATTCTATTTTTTATTTTTTTCAATTCGACTAGTAAAAGGATAAATATTTATCTGAATGAATAAATCAAATTTCAACATCTTGAAAAAAAAGATAACTTTTGACAAAAATAATCGATTACCATTTCAGTTACACAAACGTTTTTTCTAAATTTCGAGATAGAGTTTAAAATAAAATTTGGACAAAAGAACACCGCATGATTCGTATAGAAAAAACCTTTCAGTGGAATTGACAGGATATCAAATATTTCTCAAAATATTCATTTGATGAAAAATAAATTCCAGGAGCAATGTTCACAAAATTCTTTCATTTCTTTTCGGTAATCAATAGAATAATTCAATGACGAAACTTAAAATATCATATTTGACTTCATTACTATTATGTGTTTCACGTATATATACGTAGAAAATCTTAAAGTAAATTTCATTTTAAATCATTTGATTATTTCAATAAATAGATAAGTAAAAACAACTTTCATCTTGCTAAAAAGACATACAAAAACAAGAGAATAATAAGATTAGAATATTTTGTTCTTTCTACAGCATATTTTACAGGGTTTTTGTTATTTTTAGTAACTATGGATGAACATGAATTATAATTTTATAAAAAACAAAAGATTAAATTTGAATTTTGTTTCTTTCCTATCTCATAGAAATAAAGCGTAAATATTATAATGATAATAAATCCATTGTAATTCTTATTTTTATATGAAAATGTGCTAAAATCTATTCGCGAGTCGCAAATCCGATATTTTTACCTGTAAATATTCGCTAAATATAACATTGATTTTGTATTATTCTTGTCTCATTATTTCTCCATCTTATGGCACAACAAAAACTGTTATTATTTATTCATTATTGATGATAATGATAAAAATAATATAAAACAATAAAAAGACATGTTTTTAATAAAATTTGATTATAACTATCAAAAAAAATATCCACAATCCAAAAACTTTATTAATTTTTTGTCGGAATGATTTTTCAACTTTAAAACTACAATCCTTTCATTTTGATAAAACTTCTAATATAAACAATTCTATCAAAAAAGTTGAGTAAGAACGTAAGTGCAAATTCGAATACATATTCATTAGGTGTTAAAAATACAATACAAACGAAAACTACAAATCCAGTGATTATGCAGAAAATATCTGTATAAATTAGAGTGATTTTTGCAATTGTTTTACCTGCAACATTTGAAACGCTGTTGATAAACATTAGTACAGGGCTAATAGAAATACTGAAATTGTAATAACAGTGATCCTATAGAGACGAGTAAGAAAGGTAAATTGGAAAAAAACAATCAAGAAGACGCAAATATTGTTTTTTCGTGAGCGCGAAGATAAATGGATATGAAAAATAGAATGTCCGCTTTAAACCGGAAATGAAAACCGCTTGTTAAAACAGGACACTGGCTCTGATGGGAAGAATGAATACGTGCCAACAACGCTTGACAGTGGTGAAAGAACCCATTTCAGACATTTTATTACGGATTTGAAAGCACAATATTATGTATGTCCAACAGGCGCCACTACTTGGACAACGCGCAAAAATTACACGCGTCCATGCAAAAAAAAAAATTATGTCATTTTCACAATAACTCACCGACTTGAGATGTCAATGTGTACAGACGACAAAATTTATACCAAAAACATGTAGAAATCCGCCACTGTCCTATCAAATCGGTCAATTTTTTTTTTTTTTTTTTGAGGAAAAAAAGAAACTGATATTTTATTATGATTTGTAGGAACATTGTACCGTAAAGACCATCAATATTGTATTTTGTAGACCAGGTCCGCCCGCCTCGTGTGCAACATTTGTTTGCAATAAATCTTCGAAAAGCAATCGTAAAAACATAGAAGATAAATTGTTTTTCAATTGAATGAAGGGCCTGTACAAAATTCAAGGCTTATCTTAATTGTCAAACTCGAGTCTGTATTTTCAAATTCCCTCACTCTTAACAATCGTTAATAGTTTTTAACAAAAATGTTTTAGCATGTTAAAACATTCCGGAAATATTGCTTGATATGATTTTCTCAGAAACACTTAACTTATAAATTCAAAATAATTCGCTAGCGAAAGCTGCAAAATTCATAACTTTTTGGCACATCAGCAATTTGTGTTACGTAATTGGATAAGAAGTTGCCGTTTAATCGATAAAATTGCAATGAAAACACTGAATGAAAAAACTCATCAAACCTCAAATTACCGTAACATGCTCATAAACCTTATCAGCGTATCAAAAATCGTCTTACAATTGCTGCAATTCTTATCTGATGCCATTCTAATAGTTTGCAATAAAAATTTTACACAGCACCAACAATCACATAAAAAGCCTCAATTCTCGTAGAACCACGCTTTTGATCACATAATCACCTCGGAACTGCGGTTTTTTTTCCTCCCATTTGAAATCTATGAAAACGTATCATCGGACATCTTAAAATTTATTTCGATTTCGAACATCTGTGATCGCACGTGGAAATTCGCTGTGAAAGGTTTTTCTGAAAGTGGTGTTAGCAGTAAGTTGATTTCTTCGCACATTCACGACGACAATGCTACATAGATATATCTAAGCAGAGCAGTGCATTTAGCCGGAATCAATTTAATAGAGTGAGGGGATAAAAGAAGAGATGATTGCATTCTAAAGCGTTGGATCGTTGACCGATATTAGTATGTGGCTTCGGCATAGGGAAGTGATCTTTCGCCACCTGAACGGAACTTGCTTTCTCGAAACGAACACGTAGAAGCGCCGTAGGATCATTTTCAATACTATTAACAGTGGTAAGGGTCGTTATGCGGCTTCTCGAAGGCTGTCTGACCCGCGGATTATCGGCTTAACAGCGGGATACGCCGGTAGGGTTATTCTTGCTCGCAAAAGCGTGCCCAGATTTGTCGATGACTGTTCGTGACGCTGATACCAAAGAGTGTTTTGCAACCGATGCACTATTCAAGGTCTTTCATGTGAGCTCGAATATAAAGGGAATACACGATCAGACGTTGCTACACTTGTAGACGCAACTTTGATACCAAGTGCTGTTTAATTATTGAGCAGGGTATTCATTTGCCGTTCGAGATCGTTTATTGAGCATTTTGTTTGAAGTCTGGCTCCGAACAAGATACTTGATAGGACAACATGGGCTTGCACATCTGTGTTACTTACAGCTTTGTTTACAATCTTTTTTTAAATTCAATCCGACCCATTTTCCAGTTCAAATGTTTCTGCCTCTTTCCTTTTTTATAAATCGTTTGTGAACGCATTTTATATCAGTTATTGTTAAATGGACTGATGATTTTTTTTAATGCAAAATAATCGAAAAATGGAGGATAAATAACGGAAATGTAATTGGATTGAAATGTATCCAAAAATAAATAAAATTGCTTGTAAAATATAGAATGCCAGAATGTATAATACCGATATCAAAAGTGAATTTAACATCAACACTCTTTGATGCAAAGTGCAATTGGGAAAAAGATTTCACAAATCGAATGACACTTCCATTTGGCGATTCAAACAATGTTGCTATTATTATTGATAAGAAGCTTTTCATATCGATTGAACTTTGAATGAAACATGAAAGATGCTTATGCTAATGCTCGTTATTTATCAAAAGTTTATGAAATCAGTTTTTAATAAGCAAACCACTAAGCTACAGAGACGTGATGAGATTTTTTTTACCTTTTTTTGTATAAAGTAACAGGATTGTTGAGAAAAAAAAATGTTGAAAGAAATGTCGGCACAATTGAATTGCACTCCAATTCATTAACTATACCTACCCGCCGTCGATTTGTTCTCACGAATCGATGCCATCGTATCCCGTCTTTTTGGGACGTAAAAAAGATGTTAAACGAAACGCATTCAAACAAAATTACTCGATATTACTCACTGAGATGTAAATTTACGGGATTATGTTAATTTATCAATTCTCTCGACGTGAACGTATTTTCGCATTATATTGATAATATTCGGCGTTAAACTCGTCATCAAAATATAAAATAAAAGATGCTCAATAAGTAAAATTATTGAGCATCTTTTATTTAATGCTGCATTTCGTACTATTCATTCTCAGGAAAAATGCACAAGAAAGAACGAGGAAAAACGTAAACACGTAGACTAACAAAGAAAGTGGTTCTCTCCGATTTCTAGATCTTATTTGTGTAACTACGAATATTGCGTTAGAAGATGTGACGTGTGAAAACTTGGTATATACCTACCTCGACGCAAAAATTGCAAAGAAAAACGAAATGAAATTGATCGAACCTCCGCATCTCAGCTCATCGAGTATTCGCGGCGGTGAAAAAAAAGCGGTAAATTTATCACCGGTACAGTTAGCTTCTGCAAATTTACCTTCAGACGTGAAAAGGCTTCTCGAAAATAGTGCCGTAATTTCTGAACTGCGCGCAAGAAAGCGTTGCTCATCATTTTTGTCGACCATAAAGTTTGCTTTACTACTTCGTATAAATTACATTTAAGCCGGCCGAATGAATTGAGACATTATCAATGTACCTCGCATTTACGTCAGGTTAATTCAATTAATCGATCCACGTTTTACTCACGAAAAAACTATCATTGAAATAAAAAAGAGGACGAAGGCGAATTTTTCGATCTTTCCGACGAATATCGGGCTCATCAATTGCCCACGTAAATGTCTCTTTTTCTATGCCGCAGGAGAAAAATGCAATCTTCACAACAATAAAATATGGCAAAAACGCAAGGTGAATTTTACTTCTTGAAAATATAATGAAACAACCACCGGCTCACCATGTGACGACACTCCAGCTATAAAAAACATGATCAAGCCATACAATCAAGTTTCTTTTTTGTTTACCTTGTTTCTAAAATTTTTTATTTCTAACTAAATTAAATTCTTCGTACTTTATGTGAAATTTCATGTATAAATTTTATCGATATTTCATAATTGGGTAATTTTAATTCTTTATCTACTTATTTGAAAATGTACTTTCCAGATTTAGCCCGTAGCAACTTGTTCACATTTGAAATTCCATTAAAACTACCAATCCAAAACTTTGCGAAGAAACAGAGGGTATATAAAATTAAGACAAATGTTTTTCTTTTTAGATCCACCACAAGTAGCTATGGCGGTGTTGCATGGAACAGCAGAACTACCTTGTGACATTCGATCATCGCGGCTAAACGATTCTGCTCTCCTCGTCGTTTGGTACCACAACGACATGACTGCCATCTATAGGTAAGTGGAAGATAAACAAATTCTTTAGAACCTCAGTCCAGAGGACTGATAGAAAAACGACTCTGCGGTTAGCAGCTTTATCTTCTTAAATATCTACGAGGGCTTTGCGAGAAATTTCACTGAAAGCTGGTTTACGTAACTGTATCTTTTAGCCAACTGACACCGCTGTTTCGCTCGTCCAAATTCAAACCCGGAACTTTCCTTGCCGAGGGTAGTTTGCGTATTTGTAGGAAGATTAACTTCCATCAATACAAGGAGACTAAACTCGATGGTTTAAGACTCGTTCTAATGCCTCTACTTTGAATAATAACAGCATTGCCGAACTGATTTATGTAAAGGTTCCAAAAGAGTCATAGTTATTGAACGTTATGAACTTTAAGAGGAGCGATTTCGATCAATGCTTTAATGATTACCTTCGTAGACTGTTTTCAATATTATATTTTTCTTTCGACTGAAAAGCAAGTTTTGAACAAATCCTTATTTCAAAAAGTGTACGAAGCTCCTTTTCAGAATTAAAAAATGTTATGAGAATGTACGAATTAAAGTCAATCAATACAAAACGTACGATGAACCCAGTCAAATGTCTGATGTGCTATGAATATTTGTAATTCATCAATATAACTTTGTTGATAACTATATAATCAATTGATAAGTGCAATTAGCTTTCATTAGTAATAATGCATGTAAAAGTTAATAGATGGTTTACGCACCCATTACTGATTAATGATTTGATAACACGGCTAAAGATTAACAACAATCAACAGTAATGATTTATTGATAAATCATGCCTATCAGTTTATGAACCCGTTCGATAGTTTTATTTTTTGTTATTTCAACACAGGTCCATTAGTTTATATCCAATTCGCATGCAATTAAATTCGGAAATATGAAAATATTCTGATCACACATAACTGCAGGGGGAGCGGGAAATAAAATCTCAGTATCGGGCAAATAAATAATCGATAATTATTTGTCACGCGCTGTAAAACTAGTCAGGCGAGATGGGGGTCGTGATGAAATATTTTTATTCCGCGTGCACGGTCAAAAAAAAAATATTAGTATTGCGGCATTAACGACAAGTGTGCTTAACGGAGGTGTACTCAAGCGTATGGGAACCCGGCCAAGTGATATGGGACTTGCCTCTCGGTAGCTTCGAAAGCTCGCACGAAAAACCGGAAGGTTGGCTCAAGAATCACGAATAAGTGAGATTGTATTTCCGGTGAATGAAAAGTGGAACACGAAATGACTCTTCAAAGCAAAAATGTTGAAGAGAGTGGAGCGTTGTGGCGTTCACACGGGGCAAGCGCAAGTCAAAGAGCAAGTTCGGATAGTCCAAGTATGTGACCCACTCAGAATGCATGAAAACAAATCACTCACGATATTGATGCCTTTGCATGAGTACCATCGACCAAGCTATTATAGTATTTAAATTATTTTTCCGAGCCTTGTCAAGAGAAAGAGGGACGATGTGAAACAAAAGAAAATAACAGCTGACCATGATTTACCAAATTCAGTTTTTGTATTCGGTTTTCGTGCAGCTTTTTTTATCATGAAAAAGTTTTCGGTTTTAAATTCAATCGAAAAAACAAAATCATAATTACTTTTACTTTCATTTCATTAGTGGCACAGATGTTTTATTTTTGTCTTTTTTTTTATTGATTTTTTATGGTATGCGATTATTTTAACTAACGTGAATTGAATATACAATCGATTTGAATCGTTAATTTGTCCATTAAATAGCAAGTAGTCTATTCACAAGATAATATAAATTAGTTATGAGCACATATACGAGAAACTCATTGCATACCATGGATCACTGCTGGCAAGCTCATTAAATACGATGAAAGGATCAGCCGATTACACAGAGCAGAACATAACTGTTTGACACATGCTTGACCGCATTGATTCAACGTAGTTTAATAGAGCTATTCTCATTTTATGTCAAACGGCTGATCAAAATCATTCAATACCACTCTAGCTTTATATTTACCTTTCTGCGTTTCCAGTCATCAAAGATCCGAATAAAGGGACATTCTTTTAGGAAATAAAAAAAATATCAAACGCGTTGAGTATTTTTGATCATAATATATATAAACTTTGTTTTTCATTGAGGTTGAAAGTTAAAAGAAAATGTATACACCTTTTTTTATGATGCAAAAAAATATTTTTCCACTTTTTATATTTAATTCGAAATAGTTTTGCGTCGCACCATAATTGGTGAAAAATCACAAATGTAGCACATTTTTATGTAAATCTTCAACATAAGTCCTCTTAAACAATTTTTCTTGTAAATATTCTAAATGAGAAAATATACTTCTAAAATGCACATTCAACGAATCAATATTCTTCCATTTTTGTGGTGCTGTTTTTATTATTCACGTATTGATCTGCGAACCAATTTCACCAATGTGAAAAGTTCTTCAAAATTAAAAAAATTATAAATAAACATCAGAAACAGAGAATTCATTTAAAGGGATGCGACCTAAATCACTATAATCTACATTTTTTAACCAAATTATACAATTCAATTCAAAATGTTCCAATGATGATATCAATACTAACATAACAAAAAATCAGTCAAAATTCTCTCTCCGAAAAAAAATTAAAAAATAATAAAATAGATAAAAAATAAGGTAAACAAATTTAGCCTGATAGTGTTTTTTAACTAGAAATATTTTTTTAATCATTCTATAAAAGCTCTGCCTGTGCTCGTTTTATTATTGTGAAATTAGCCTTAATGTAAAATGATTGATTTAAATTTATGATGACAAATGCTTTTTACAGAGTTTTCAATTTTGCATAAATGAAATGAACACTACGCATTTATATTTTACACTATTTTCAAATCACATTACTCTAAAATGAAAAGATATATTGGTTTTCAAATTTAAGTGTCTAAAATAAAATGTTCATAAATTGCGTCATAATATTTTACATGATTGTTCTAATTGAATACATTTTATAAAAGTACTCTTAGTATTTCGTCATTTTTAATTTGAATCAAGAAAATGACATATCTTCACATTACATAATTCATCAGAATAAAGCACCATGTTTAAAACTTAAAGGATTTCTTTTAGATGAATTTGAAAGCCTAAATATAATTTGTTCGTTTTTGTATGAAGTATATAATTATAGCATTGTTCCTTGATTTTTCTTCACTTCAGCATTCTATAATAATAATATGTAAAAGCTGCATGCTTTTTGGCTGTGAAACTGAATCTTATGATAAAAACAGCCCGCACGGACGAAAATATATTTTTTTCGATATAAACAAAATATTTTTCGTGTAGAAAATATATTCCGGCAATAAGTATAATAAAATAGAATATATTTTGACAGATATATTTTCATCCTTGAGGGAGGGTAATTTGAACAAATATTAATTATATAATATCTAGTTGCGTAGCATTATCGAAATAATTCAAAAAATTGAATATGCAAGAGGGTGGAGTATGCTAACGCTCGTTTTAAAAGCCGTCGCTGCTCGGGCCGTATTTCGCAATGCCACCATGCCATTGCATTAACCAAGTGTCCTCCTTACGGCATCCCGTTACGCTTCGATCATTTTCATTAACGACATTAATATTCCCTACGCAGCAACGCCTTTACACGCGATTAGACACATACTCTAGAACTCCTGATGATGTTATGTCACTTAGCGATGCACATGTTTAATATTTGTCTCAAGCTCTCATCTACAATCTGTTTCTTATAAATATTTAACAAAGGCAAACGCACCATATGTTTCGTAACCATTAAAAAATTGGCAGATGAGTTTCTAATAAAAGTATCGTAAGATTACATTTAAATGAAATTTGTATATTTAATCAAGGTAAGTAAACTTGTTTAATACAAGCGAGTTTAATGTATGGTAAAAAAAGGTTACGTTTAATAGCAAGTGAGCGCACACACCGTTGCTGAATCACATCTGGCGAAACAGGCATGTGGTTCACATAACTATTATTTTGGCTTTGTACTTGCGATAATGCTTAATTCAATATACGTTACGAATGACCAACTAATTAGGTCATTTGTTAGAGCTAATATTTTTAATGATGATTTTACAGAATTGAACAAAAGAATCAAAACAATTGTATCATTTAAATAAACCATGAGAATGAAAATTTGATTAATTTTCATTTTCTTGATCGTAGAAAATGAAATTCATTATAAAGATGATGTTTTTCAAACTTGCGAGGTAATTTCTTTGAAAAGAGTTCTCTGTTACGTATAATTTTCCAGTGTGAAATCAGTTTCAAAGATAACAGTTGAACATTACTTTCGCATCAAGAAGAATTCGATTCCAACATGATTGAAAAAGAAATTGATTATCACTCGATGAGTTGTCTTAAACGAACACAATTACTTGATTGAAGAGCAATTTATTACTCCAGCTAGCACTTAAAATAGGGAACGAAAATTTTTCTAGCTGACTTCTGACCACAAAGTTAGCTATTATGTTATTCGCTGCAAAGGAGCTTGTAATGCACTTACAACTTTTTTCTCCCTATTGTTAGCTTAACCTTTTCAACTCCACCAGCATTTCTCTAAGGTGCAATCTGGCTTTCGCATGCATTTGACTCGTCTACCGAGACTTCATCGTTGTGGAACGATAAAAGTTTCGTGCCCATCACATCGAGTGTTGTTGAATAAATTATTCGGCTTCTAATTACGCGAAAAATTAACCGCAAGTTCATCTCGTTCACGGCTACGTCAACATCCGGTGAGTTGAGATAAAAATGCATAACATAATTTTCCAACTTCTCCTATACTTTACGAAGGTGCATTATATTTCAATACAAATAATTTATTGCCAAGGATGTCTTATTCTTGCATCCGTGAAAATATTTGTACCGTGTTAATTTAAAAACAAAATTTAATCAAACGACCAAGATATAATATTGAATTTGGTTATAGGTCTTACTCACTACAATACATTGATATTTTAACTGTGTTAATCAACTTCAATAATATGCTCTCGGGAACAATATTCATCTAATATATAGTTTCATTTGATTAAATTTTCAATTTAATCTTGGAGTAGTTCAATTATTTTCACAGATTCGCGCCGTAACTATATTGAAAGATGGGAACTTTCATTGAACATGTAAAAATGTTGTGAACATTTTTTGAATAAATAATCAAAGTTTTCTCTCCGAATTTCTTAAAGTAATGTAAAAGTGAAAATTTCCATGTAAAAATTATAAGCAAAAAAAAAATTGAACCGTCAATTTAGAAATTAACAATGGGCATACAAATTAATTAAATAATGTTTTCGTATTACATGTCAAAACAAATTTACGGATTCAATGCGCAAACTACAAATTTATTCATACAATTACGAAACTGTGCAAGAATTATTTGAAAATTTACTTGTTTGCATAATTGAGACAATGTTTGATTGTCTCAAGAAAAATATTTACCAGCTCTGAACTGAATAAGGTTTATATAATAATAATAATCAATGTCGTCGGCTCAATTATCAACTTTGTTCTGAATTGCGTCAGTATATATTTCTAGACGGATTTATTATTCCAATTTGACATTTTGATTTCAAAAGAAAGATATTTCTATTTCATTTTACAAAGTTATAATAAAACCAAGAAAGAAAAGACATTCTGGTTACGATGTAGTTTAATAAAAACAAAAATACAACGAAGTGGTTTGTCTGGATAATAATAAAATTTAATTGCATAAACCGACAGACACTGAAACTCTCTGGATCCTGAATATATTTTGATAATTTTTAAAACGAACATTATTAAAGATACTCGATTGAAAAGTTGGCTCCTTTGTAATCACAAATAACGCTAAAAATTGCAAGGCTTTTTGAAACACGCATAGTTCGTAATAAAACGTCTTAAATAAGCTTCAATTATTAACCATCAGCAAGATTGCCTTTTGCGCGGCGTATATAAGAATTTCAAGAACGCGACAAATTCTATGTGATACGGTTTTGTATATTTATAAGTATAGCTTTAAAAATTTTCTAGTTTATATACAAGCTCCTTGAGATAAATTTATCTTGATGGTAATTTGAAGCATAAAATTTTAAGCGATTGGAAACAAGAGCGCCACTATTGTAATTATTCGACGTATGCTCGAACCGGGCACAAATACATGCAATATGCATTTGAGAGACATATCTTAATAGATTATTCCGGAACAGATGCCAGTTCCTAACAATGTATGCAGTTACTCTGATTGAATTTGATGTATTATAATACATGAAACTCAGTCAAACACTTTTGGCGATACTTATACCAAACTCCGGTTTATTACAAACACATTTTTGCAAAAGTTTATCTGAAAATCTTTTTTAAAGCAGAAATAATAATTTCACAGCAAGTTTTACTTCGGTGAATGTTTTTGTAAAGGAATCCTTCAACTCATACGTAAGCACGCTATTTTGTGTGTTGCGGTGAGCAGCTGGATATCTTCCTTGGACCACATATTACAACCGCAGAATGCACTCAGCACATTTCTTAGCTTTTTCTTTTAATTTCAATGGCAAAGTTTGAACTGTCGATAAGTGAAAAAGAAAAGTGCTACTTTTGATTGTTAGTCGAAGTCAGGCTCGGCCGATTTCTTCATTTTAATAACGTCCGCATTTGCACGCAACCAAACTTCCGCCAAGTTTCTTTTTTAATACAGCCCAGGCATATCTGGCCGTGAAACAGTGAATGTGAACAAGAAGCGATCACCACGTAATCGATCGACGTTGCAAAATAATAAGTTTGCACGTTTCATCGGACAATGATTAATCGTCCGTACCTTTACAAAAGATGCTAACATAATGAGAGTGGGGAAGTAAAATTTTCGTCATCATCTCTCGATAACGATTCGTGCTGAAACAATAAAATTCGTTACGTCGAACAAACTATTTTTAGTTTTATTTTTTCTTTTTTTATCAAGTACAATTTGCTGGGAAATCACTTGTTTTTTTTTAATCTCAAAATATTGTCATTATTCAAGAGGTAGTATATAAGGAACATCGTTTTGCAAAAGTTTTGAAAAGAGATAACAAAGTGGTGAAAATTTTTTGTTTCAACCAGCAGTTGAAATTGAAAAAAGTCATGTCATGGCCCTGTTTAGACTCGCTCTGAGAAATGTGTCGCTGTTTTGCCGCTCCACTCAGTATATGAAGACGAGTCGGATGATTTCCACGTAAACCGCCACAATAAATACAAAAAAAAACCAGAGTTCGGGACCAGCGAGCAATTATACCCTGCAAACATTCGAACCGTGCATAATGAAACTATTGAAATTAAAATGTGTTTCTCATCTTTATAATCGCAAACAATACCCCGCAGTCAATTCCTTATCATTGTTATTTCGTTGCTTTTGTTTTGCATCCTGTTTTGTAACTTGTTTGTATGCTTGAATTGAATCCATCACCTGGTACTTTATTTAAGCACATTTTTATTGAATTAAACGACATTACTTTATCCCATATCATAAAGCTCATTATTACAATGTTTATTGAAGTAAGACGTGTTTAAAAAATTGTCATAGTTAAATTGTATCAGGAAGAAGTATATACATAACTTTTAATAACATATTAGTATACGCTATGCATTTCATAACGTTTCTCATTGCATTCAAAATTAAATATAAAAATGATAAAATGAACGCTCTATCAGCGAGTTGCAGTGATTATGATTATGTTATAATATTTTCTAGTGATCACATTACAAAGATAGAGCAATGTTCTGAACTGCTAGCATATACAAGATACAATCAGGTGCATAATGCATTTTGACGTCACAGCACCTTGAAGCTTTGCTTACTCCTGGCATGAAACTTCCTATTATATCTTCCTTTGCACAAAACACAATGAAACAACCAAGTAAATGAAGACACATGACTTTCATTATATGTGGTACCCAATGCCCATTGCGCAGGTTTTGTTTGTTCTACCTCCTCTTCTTTTTTTCCTCTTTTTTCGTCTAACCTCATGAAGTTTGCAAGCTACTCTTTTTCTAGAGCTCACCGCAGGATGGAATACACATTTTTAATGTCGAGAACACCGTTTTCGTTTTTCATAGTATCAGGATTCTCAATGTTTACATCCTAAGTAGCATAGATTTTAGTCAACAAACTTGATACTCTGGTTTACGGATTACAAAGAAGCTAAAAACAAATGTTGTACTTGTAAACCTGATGAATATATTAGTAAGTGGCCGTTTTTGCTCTCAAGTTTGATAAATATATTTATGCGTAATATCTGTGAAGATAATAAAGCAACGCGGATGGTATAGGGTTGAGGTAAAACTAGTTTCGAGTTGATCGGCTGATATTGACGCTACTTATCCGCGAGGTTGAAAAATCAATTTAGTGATAAACGAGTTGAATTTGAATTTAACGAAAATAAAATTTCAATTACAAGATCAAGGAGGCAGGTCTCTGGAAGTGACGAGCCCGAGTGCATGCTCGCAGTTGAATATTGATTTTAATATTTAATTTGCTGAATGTAAAGTACCTGTAGACTTGTAATGAGGTTCGTTGTTGTCGTCCAAGTAGTAATCATCGTCTTGCAGTGCGGCAGAGCTGCTGACCGATTTTCGAGTTAATTACAAACTCGAGACTGTTCGAGCCTGATTCGATTCCGTTCCAATTGGAATTAAATTGCCGCGCTCCATTCGACCGGACTTTGGCAAGTGAATTGGGATCGACGCAATCCTAGACTTTGTCGAAGGCGAAAGTTAATGCTTTTGAGTCTTCTTGAGAAGTTTGGCAACCGCGCTGGAATTCGATTACAGAGAATGCTTTCAGAAATATTCAGAGAAAAACTTGAGCATTTCATTGCGCGCGCGCGATCCCTTTATATCACATGTAAAAATGGGTTCCCTGCATTTAAGACCTGTCTTTTGCAATCAACCCGCAACTCCGTTTTAAGCTTAACTCAGTTTTCATATATTGAACTCTGAAACGTTTGTCGAAAACACATTTTGTATCGCAAAGAAAAAAACTAACAGGGGTGTTTTTTATGGGACCAACTTTATGACCACTTTGACCTCTCACAAGATCAATCAAACCGAGCTCAGTAAAAATATTTTACGAGATCAAACGTTGTATCGCACGAAGCGAGCAAAAATTATATATACGACACTAAAGAAAACAAAAAACGCATAATTTTCTCATTTTAGCGCTTATAAAAATGAGCATAATTTTTAACTATGCATTAACCTAGCATGAATTTGTAACACTGGGCTTGAAAATATTTCAATATTTTTTTATTTAAAAAAACTGTTGTTAATGAAGAAAGTATTGGAATTCGTCTAATAAGGAAAGCAAAAAAGTGAGATTGACATTGGTCAAATTGACTTGAGAAACAATGTGGATTCAATATCAGGATCAAATTTACGCGACTCATCACACGGTACACGTTGTTGGTCAATTCGAAACTTTTCAACATTTACGACCGTCGAAGGAACGAGTATTGTTATCTGATTCATGAAAACTTGTTAACAGAACAAAAGGTGGCGAACTTTGTGCGTTTTAAATCTGTCAATATAAGAGCAATATGAACATGATAAAAGTTCATATCAAATAAAATGACGCATATTTTTCCGTGAAATCGAATAAATCGAACAGAGCATTCCTTATTCTTATATTTCTGACGAATTTTATAACATTCTACTTGACAGGAAGCATTTCAACCTGAACGACAAAGTTTTTAATCACCGAATCTATAAATCAGAAGGAACAAATTTCCCTTTCAGAAGTTTTCGAGCATAAAAATTGATTTTCAAGTGGAAAACACAACGAGAATATCATATTATGAATAAGAGAACCCAAGTTGCGAGACGTGTGACCGTTTGCTGAAAATCGAAAAATCATTTTTCACTTCACTGAATTATATACGCTAATATAGCTGAAATAATTACGAATCATCCCAAACTACTGCTTCAATTTGTGTATTATAATTTCATGCCATTTCTGATTTCTTCAATTGCTGCTTATTTGTGCAATCAAAGAACGATGTCGCCTTGCTCGTTTTTGTTGTATTACATTGTTGTTTTTTTCTCCCTCTTTTTTTCTTCCGCGGAAATCGATTTGTTGAGTTAACGTAGTGTTGAGCGAGAAAGCTTTTTTTGCAAGCGATGAATTAGATGCAAGAGAAGCTACGCAATTGACCAGTTAAAATAAATCGACGGAAAAAATTTTCCGTGAGTGCAAGAATGCAGAAAATAAATCACGATAGCAATATAATTTACAGGAATAAACATTTGGTCATCTCTCCATTCGTGGGAAATTGTGTATCCGGCGTTCCATGTCTTCGCTTTTGTATTCTCATAAAAAAGCAAACAGGTGTATCCCGCCGGAGTCTTAAGTGCCTTTACGTTCTAGGAATTATTATTTCGTGCTGGCACCGCAATCTGCCATTATCCGGAAAGTAAAATATCGCCCCAAATAATTCGTTCAATCATAGTTGACGAATCAATTATTTGGATCGAAACAGCGTTTACGGGTTGCAAATAACTGATGTCATTTCTTATTCTTTTTTGTTTCTTTGCGCTTCGGTGTGCACCGTTTTAGATATGTTTGACCTATTGAATAATTCAAAAAGTGCAGGGAAAATTTCTCAGCCGAACGCTGTTTGATGGACCATTATTTTTTTACGACGCAATTTATACAAAAACGTGGTCCGTGCATTCAGAAAATGTCATGATTTTGGAGGAAAAACAAAAATGAAAATAGAACAGTGTCTTTCTAACGCAAATAAAGTTGCAACAAAAGCAGAAAATTCAATAGTTTTCAGAATGATGGGAGGGTACAAAAAGTTTTGCAGTTTTGATTTGTTTAGGCCACAACAAAGTTTTCTGTACTTTTTTTTGTATCAACACTCTTTTTTTACAATAGAAAATCTAACGGTTTTGTCGAATGGATTACATTTTCAGCGTGTCGACAATGTGAAACGAAATCCATGTCAAAAGATATCTTTCACCGCAAACTACGAGAAAATTTCGTCAAAGAATCACACTGCAAATGAATATATCAATCGGATAAAAATAATATTCCCTCTTTGATATAAAAGCCCCTGATGTGCGTCTTGAACGACATGATATAACTAGCGCATATCAACAACATGTAGAAAAATTGAAATGCATTCTTCAGTCGCGACCGCGGATACGTAAAGCAACAAGGTGTAAGCAGATTTATTTCATTTTAAAAATTAATTGGATGCGTTTGACAACGCTGGCAATATTCAGCGATGTCGTTTCAATTTGTGAAAATAAAAACTGATGCCTTATGATTAACGCAATACTAATATAACTACTTCTTACACATAATTATTGAAGCGAGGAAATTTATTATGTAATAAGTTCGTCTAAATTAATGTTAATTAATACGTCTTGTTGGGTCGACAAGACATTTTAATTACAAAACAGCTTTTTTGCATCTAAAAAGAAATGTCTCAAAAAAAGTTTATAGCGTTAATTAATGAGTATAATGAGTTGGCTCTACACAAATAAAGCATGTCTGAATAACGAACGGCCCAGTGAGAAAAAAATCAGATGGGGTTTTACAACAATTGTAAACTTCAAAAATACCAGATATAATTACAAAAGGCCTAATTATCTCAACCCCCTCCCCCGAGAGAAACAATTTATAGAGGTCAAACAATTACAACCGTATCGCCAGCAATTTATTTTACAACGCGCACACAATGACGGTGCGAGATAAAACATAATCAACATTAGAAAAAAAAACGTCGCTTGATATTGCACTTCTTTTCTTTTGCATTCGTGTACATTTTTTTCGTCAGGCTTTGTTCTTGCGCGCGGACTTACATGCCTAGTCTCGTGCCCCGGGACCTAGTTTACAAACTGTTATACGCGATATTAGTATTCAGACGGTCCTCATCTAACGGCGTGACAAGAAAATGCATAATTCGAAGACCGCTGGTTGGTAGAGGTTTTCGCGCGCATACTCACTCTCAGCAGGGCGCGAGATGGGTGCTCATTTCTCGAGCTCGCTCAGACCGAAATTTAAGCAACCCGTGAATTAATTGCAGGACACGTCACGAAGAAAAAAGGCAGACATTACACACAGTTGTTTGTACACAGCGTCGCGAATGAGATCTTAATTATCCGCCCCAGTGCGAGGGTTATATCTCATCCATTTTGCCAACTGAGAAAATAAGACACCGCGGTTGAGTATTCTGGACCCTGTTTTTGCACAGTGAAATTTGCCAATGCAAAAAATAATCATACAAAAAAAAGCTTCTGTTGTCGTTTATTGAAACATCAAAATTTGTTCGCATGTTTTCATTCAAAGCAGTAACAAACCCATGTAGAAATTGCCAAAGTTATGCCAAAAAGAACAATCGATTCTACGTCGTTCCAACGTTGGCAGCCAACGTTGGCAAGCCATTATTGGGCCAGTTTTGAATGATTTGTATAATCAGAGTTGTATAAAATATGAAGGCCCAACGTCGGATTAAACCCGGGATGCCATGTTAATTCAGCGTTGGTATCCAAAGTACACCCAGACATATCATTGAAAGGCATGGTATGCATAGAAAAATCAGTGAATTGCAAAAATTTGCTAACTTTATTAAACCAATGTAGGCAATAATAAGGTAAACGTACCTAATATGGTTATAGTGTACCTATTTGTGTTATTTTTGT
>JAAMPD010001417.1:0-24651 GCA_025266255.1 Trissolcus basalis | reverse complement strand
AAACCAAAATAACCCTAGTAAAAAAGATCATATATTATCAATAGATTGACAATATATTATTTTTCATAAAATCATATATTGACAATATATGAACAATATATTGACAATACATTGTCAGTATATTGGCAATATATTCCAATATATTGACAATATATTGATAATATATTGACCGTATATTTTTTAATAATTTTCATATATGGACTGTATATTGGCAATATATTAGCAATTTTCCAAAAAAAATCGATATATTGTTCATAGATTGGCAATATATTGTCTATGTATGGTTAATATATTGTTCATATATTGTCAATACATTGAAAATAAATTGACAATATATGGTCAATATATGATTTTTCAAATAATATATTGTCAATATATGTTTTATGTATGGACAATATATGATCCTTTTCACTAGGGTAATTGAATAGAATTTATGTTGTCTTGATTACTATAAAAAACTCATTCAAGTTTTATATTCACTTAGTTGAAAATTATAAAACTCAACGAAATATTACTTTTCAATCATCATCGTTATTACAGTGGATGAAATCATATTTTTTATATTTCATAATCTCGTTTTGATATAATGTAGTGAAACATATAGCTTTTGATAAATAAATATTAGTCATTCATTAATTGAAAAACAAAACGAGACAAAAAAGTTCCATTTGATTCTTGTAGAGAGACAGAAACATCGGTCCTCTGAGTGTTTTAAATAATCAAGAAATTATACATTTTTGTTTTGTAGATAATTCCAAGTGTCATTGTTCGGCCAATGTCACGTTCAAAATTTAACACAATGTAAGTGAGGTAGTGCTGATATGAGAAGCGGAAAGTATTTAATCGATTAATTATTGTGAAAGAATATCGGATGATTGTATAAAAAAGAAATTTAATCAGCGGAGTAAATGGTTTTTGCCAACGCTGGTTATAGAACGTTAATTTAATCAGTAAGCGAAGCGTATGATCGATTAAATTAAAAGTGTTTTGATTACGCAAGTAATTGAAGTCAATAGAGGGATCATTAGATATTTTGATCGACCTCATTCGCAGGGGGTTTTTAAGTACACCAATGTCACGGATACAAGTTCGACTTCATCGTTTGACCGCGACTTTTGAAAGGCAATCCAATTGACTGCAAAATGCCAACATTTCGAATGCAAAACGATCTATTTTCAATTTGACTAAATATAGTCGGTTGATCGGTAATGACAGGTTTTGTTCCATAGCGAAATTATCGGTACTTTTCCGACTTTTTTGTCGTATTCTGTTTGCTTTTCTGTGAACATTTTCATTCATCTTTCAAAATTGCCGAGACTTTCTGTTTGAAAAAGAATGTGACGTTAAACGTGTCCTGACATTTATGAATCTTCCTCGACCTTTGTGAAAAATGGTTGATATTCAAATTGAATTTGAATATCGGGATAGGACATATTCAATAACTTGTCAGCCATTCAAAACACACCAATAAAATGTTACAAAACTGCACCTAATGTACGAAAGGTTACCTACTTTTTTTTCAATAACAAAGCATTAACAATGATCCTAAAATTGAAGTTTTTGTATGCTAATCTGGTCTTTACTTTTTTTTCCCAAGTTTGAGTTAGGAATAAATAACGATCTAGTGACTTTTATTACACATATTTCAACAACACTGAAATTCAATGGTTCATTAAAAAGAAGTAAAATAAAAATCTCCATTTTCAACGATTTAATATAAGAGTTATGAAAAAAAAAAGACCAGTAGCAGCTTGAAATTACACACGAGTTAATTGAAATTTTGCTCAAAGTCAATAAACTTGTAAAATTTAATGACAGCTAGTTAAAGTGCGATAATAACTAGTTCATATCCCTAAATTTTGTTTCACGAATCCGCGTTTGATCATGATTTGATATCAATTAGCAGAGTTTAAAAGCGTGATTGCATAATCGGCGCCACGAAAACCCGACATTTGCGTGTGTCCTGATCTTCGACACGCGACATTGCGTGAGATCAAGTGGCAGTTGGGATAATGGTCACTTGAGCGGTTGTTATGAGTTGTAAAATGTAGTGCTTTTGACAAACCGTTTCCTCTGAAACGAAAGGCGAGAAAATTCGCGGCAAATTGGCTGCTGAAGAGATTGTTGCTCCATGCAGGGTTTAAGGCTTGAGGATTATGCGCCTATGATGCAAGTGCCACTGCAATGAGGCCGTTAGAAGAGTGGCAAGGTTGATTACTTCACAATTTTCTCGCGATAACATTCAGATGAATTTAGGTAATAAGGTTTTTATAAACAATCCTGGTAGCTGAAAACTTCTATCGATAATTTGCAATTTTAAGAAACCAAATGTTGAAAAAAAGTCTCAAACTATCAAGAAAAATGAATTTCCTAAAATAGGGAAAATCAAAATAATAAGAAACAAACAAGAAAAAGACAAAAACAAAGAATATAGTTCCAGCAAGTGTAGTTTACATTTTACATAAGGATTTCCAAATCGAATTTCTACTTCGCGGAAAATATTTGTAGAAACATCCTGCGTTATCATGTTTTCATGTTTTTTTTATATAAAAGTTTATTACTTAACTGGCTAGTCAATTACGTTAATCTGATTTAGTTTGAACGTTTTCATATATAAAACGACGATGAGTTATTGTATATAAGTTTTTTTTTCTGCATTACATCAGAGCTTCTCGCAAGGATTATATTCATAACGGTGATAACAATAATGCATGCACCGATGTTGTAAATGAAACAAAAGAAAAATGAGAACATTTGTCTTTGAAAAGAGCATTGATAATTAGTCTAAACAGACGGGTGTGATTGTGACACAAAGAAATAAATCATCGGCGCCTTATTCTGTTTCAGAGACAATTCGTTTAAAGAAAGTTTAAATTGATGAAAATTCTATCCAAGAGGCCTGACATTTTAATAAACAGATATATCTAATCTAATAAGTCGTCGTTCGAGTATCTTTTCTTTTATCTGATTCAAAAAGGAATCAGTGAAATCGAAGATAAAAGCGACGTTCTGATACAATTTCTCTTGTTTCCATGAAATTGTGGAAAATCAAAAATCTAAAACCAGTTTTTTCTGCATCAGACTTTATTTTTTATTCAGCACAGTCATATCATTCAGGTCGACGAAAAATACACTGTGCACAATTTGTTTATCGATGCTGCGCGTGATGGTACTATTCTTTTTTTTTCGAGCTGATTGCAACTCAGATAATTTGTTTCTCGTGATGTACATTTGCATCCCTTTATTCCGTACAATCACTTTATCGCGCATTGCACTTAAGGTTACAGAACTGGGTCCTGTACCTGTTTGAAACATCATTATGATAAATGTGATAATAACGCAATACCAATTTCGATGTAACAAATAAAAAGCAGGAGCACTTATTTACACTAACAAAGTTTTTCACATCTCAGAAATCAACTGTGAAAATATTCTTGCGAAAATTAAACTACAATTTTTTTTACAATTTGTACAATTGAAATCAATTTTTTGTCTCAAAGTAAATTCAAAAGAAATGTATCAATTTTACTGGATGGTATAAAATATTAAGAACAAAAATTCGTAGAAACTTGATTACCAAACTGTCTCAGTCAAACTTATAATAAGGACATAAAAAAAGTAATACTTGATTGGTTATTAATGAACATGGTATGAATACACTAGTAGTTCCACGCATTTTATGAGCATTTGTTTGTTCTGACTTAGATGTCACTTGGATTGAAATTTTATGAGAAGAGATTGATGGTTTGGGAAATATTGTGACACAAATAACTCTTTATAATAACTGGGTTTAAAAATACGTATTTTGTTTTATCAATATCGTTGATCGTTATCAATTATTAAATTCGTAGGTCAAATAAAATGTGCAAAATATTGTAACTTTTTTTAATACAAAATTCTGTGTGTCACTTTTAATCTCATGTGTCATTCTTATCCTGGTTAATCTGATTTGAAAATGCATCAGTAATATTAATATAAATGACCACCTACGTTGAATCAGTTTGTTTATCTTTTTTTATATGAAATTAAATTTTCAAAAATAGATCCATTTTTATTTGAAGCTTACAGCTTTCAAAAGCAATGTTCGAAAATGAACATTCACTTTTGATTTATTTGATTTATCATATAAACACAATCGATAAATACTTTCAAAAATACTCAGTAGTTTTACAACTTCTGCGAAGCTTCAATAGGAAGACAGTAGAATAAAATCGATTGCACTGACAAATATTATTGCAATCATTTCATCTATAGTTCTAGAAAATAAAGTTATTTCCAATCGATACTTGATTATATTTTTACTAAATGCGACGTAAAATTGCATTGCCAGGAAAAGTTGTGCTTCTAAGCAGTCAACAATTTTTAGTTATTTTGGTTCAATTGCAACACAAACTTTCGTAAAATAATTTTTTGAAATAATTACATGTTCTCGACAGATTTAAATAACATTTTTGATGTTCAATTTCCTTCTCACGGCGATGCTACTTTTTTAAAATACACTGCAAAGTAGACTTAGGTGGGATACACGCTACTATTAAATTAAATATAAACCATTGTGAACAAACGACAGTGGACAGTTTGACAGGCGTTTATTCATCATTGAATAAAAAAGATCATTGAAAGTAGGCAGCTTTCAAAACATTCAGGAAACCTTAATTCAAAAATACTTAATCACGTCAAAGATCTTGACTTTGTTTGCATTATAAAAAAATTACTACTTCAGCAAATCAGATCATTAGATAATACTGAATTGACAATTACCCTAACGTTACTTAAAATAAGTACAATTTTGCAAGAATTGGCAACAAAATTTGTCTCAAAATTCAGACTACTACTATTTTTTCATCTTGTCACTTGGTGTTTTTCGAAACACCATCTTGTGCCCTTCCATGGTAATCGTCGTGGTAGCTCCATTGTTATTTCCAATCTGTTTCAGTTCCTGTCTAGGAATCCTTGAAGGACTGCTCGTCCTAGGAACCACTTTTCCCTTCAACAGCGCAGTAACATTAGCCAATTGCTGTCTCAAATCCCTAATCTCTTTTTTATATTTGTTGAACTTGACCTTGTCGTGCTCCGAAATGCCATTCTTCGACGTCAGTTGCAAGTACTGTTCCTGAAACTTCGCATTGTAGAACATCTCTACATCCTCCAGTTGTCTCTCCAAGATCTTGGTTGATTCCTTCAGGTCAATAACTTTGATGAAATAAAGATAGAAAAGAGTTTTTAGTTCCCCGTCAGTCAACTTTGACAGCCGCTTCATCAGCATCTGGACCCCTCTTTCTCTCTGAGCTCTGTGCTCGTCAAAATCCTTCCTTCCACAGATCATCTCATTTTTGTGTTCAATCACATGGTCTATGACCTCGACTACTTCGCCGCACTCGAGGAGCACACGTCGTTCGTCCTGTGAGAGGTTGCCCTCCAGTTTGTACTTCTCCTTCAACGCGCACTTCCTGTCGAGTAGATCGTCCCTGGTTTTTCGCACGTTACGAATCTCGTTGCGCAGATCCTCGATCTCTTCGACGGTTCTCTTAATTGACGTCGACCGTTCCTTAAGCACGTTGTCTATTTGACTCATAATTGTGTTCATCTTGGCCGACTCTCTTGCCTTTTTGCTCGACTTCAACTTGGCGCTGCTCTTTTCATCCTCGCTATCCGACTGAGCCTCCTTCGACGACTTCGTCATCGCACTCTGCTTCGATTTCTTACTCTCCTTCTGCTTCTTGCGCTGTTCCTCCTTTTTCAGTTGTTTCAACTTCTTCGAGTCGGTCGACTTCTTTTCACTTGCCACACTTTCTGCATCATCGTTCTTACTTTCTGATTTCTTTTTCAGTTTGTCCTTCGAGTCCTTCATCGACTCCTCGGTCTTGTTCTTTTTCTGCTGAAACCTCTGCTTGATGCTCAACTTTGTCTCGGAAGTTTTCCCTGGTTCCTTTGAACTTGACCGAGATTCAGTTGGGTCGGTTTGAATTTGTTTTGCCTGCGAATGTTTCGTCTCCGCTTTTGAGGATTTCATCATTTTTGTCGATTCGAAGAAATCGGTATTTTTTAACGCACCAACTAACTGGTCTGACGAGTCGTTTTTTTGAGAAGCTGAAACAAAATCAGAACTTGGTAATACAATCGACAAACATATGAACAAAAAAATTTTTTTTTTTCAATAATTCATTATCCAATATTTGTTACCTGAAACAGCAGTGTTGACAGCAAAACTGTTCTCCTCGCTAATGTTCTGCAGTTCGATCTCCCGATTCGTGTTTGTTTCCTGAGTCCCCATGAACTTGTTAAAAATATCATACTGATAATTCTTGTTCTGTTGATTTTTCATCGAGTCGCCAAACGCCATAAGTTCCTGACACATCTCCGAACCCGGCAGAATAGAATTTCGTCTAGAACTTGTGTTCCTGATGGGGATCGGTTTGATGATCGGTGGCAACTCGTTGTTGTTGACCAGTTTCGGTGCCATGGGAACAGGATCAGTTCTCATCTCGCCAAACACGTCCTTCTTATTTTCCACCAGCTGGTCCGTCTCTTTCTTAAACTTGGCGATGTAATCGTCCAGCTTCTCCAGAAAGTCCGGATTTTCCGAATCTGTGTCCGTCTGCTCCTCGTCATATTCCTCTGAAAGCTCACTTTCGACGGAACAGCTCTCGGATTCGAACTCGTCCCGATGAAAATTCTCGTCAGTTTCTTCCTCGATCCTTTGCAAGGACCTCCTGGGGTCGGGGATCATATTTTCAAATCCCTGGACAGAGTCATTAGTTATGCACTCCTCGTACTCCTGTTTCATACACAGCCACTGTTCGATCTGGTCCTGCTTGTTATGCGGGAGCACATTGCTCAGGATGAGGTTGTTAAACAGCCCCTCAGCGTTAGATACCAACTTGGACCACTGGGAGGCGGCGAATTCCAGGCGAAAGAGCTCGCTGGATGTTGCCGAGGTGAGGGTGTCCCTTGTCTCGTCGACAACGTGCTCAACATACTCTTCTGGATGAACAGTCCTCTGACGATAGGCGTAAGCCTCGTTAATGTACTGCGGATAGTACCAGTGATTTTCCAGCATAGGATGCTGTTGCTGTTGCTGTTCCCAACCGCCGTAGTAATGCATGGCTTGCAGATTTCTTTGGTATAACTTAATCAGGCTTGTTTTGTTTTATCACATTGAGGAGATTCCCATGGTCCTATTCAAAAAGTGAAATAAATTATGAATTATTAAATTAATAAATAAGATTTTTAGATAGATAATCTTAAACAAAAATATGTTTGTTTGTACCTGAATTACACCAAAATTAAAAAAAATAAACAAATTATTTTTATATTTCAGAAATAACCGCTGAATAGATGGATATTTAAAGATAAAAATTGTAATTAAAATCTTGTGACTTTCTCATTCATAAAATTCTTGGTTCGGGTTTAATATATTATTTTTGATAATATATTATTAACAAAGTAGAAAAATTAAGAAATTAGTAACAAGTGCAATTACTGTTCATATTAGATTAGTTTTATTTCAATTCAACTAAACAGACAAAAATTTCTGATTGCAAAATTTCATAGTGAAATTTTGTAAAAAAGCATAATTTTGAGAATGAAATTCAGGAATAAATGTCGAATGAATTTGGGCAACTTGTTGAATTTCAATGTTACCTCAAATTCTGAGTTGTCACTTGGCACTTTGTAATGTCAGATGCAAGGAATTCGTAACCTTACAACTCTCGACGACTGTACTGCAAACGCGTAGTCATTTGTATTTTCATTGAATGGGTATCACATTTTTGAGCGAAATTTCATCTCCATCGGATAGCAAAGTTGTCTGTGAACTTAGCACATCATTTCCTTGCTCGTATAAACGTTTTTTGCTCTTCACGTCGTTGTCATATTTTCGGTTGTACTGTCATGGCCTTTATTCTGGCCGTACGGCAAAAGTACTTGAAAGTAAGGCGGACGCTCATTGGAGGAGCACGCTTGATTCGGACTCTGCTGAAAGAGCGACTGAACACATCTAGTATAGCGAAATGTTTGGAAGGTCAGCTGGCCCGCTCTGTCCTTTTTTCAGATAGATCTAATCGTCGAATGGAAAAAGATGGAAACTTTTGAAACGGTGCAAAAAATTTGAAATTTTATTGTTTTTTTTAACAAGGGGGAAAATATATTTGAAAATCTAATAATCATTGAAAAGTATTGACAAAAGTTAATGCGAGATTGATGAGATTTGTGGTATGATTTTCAATTTTGAAAATAAAAATGACAAGATTGGTATGTTTTTGAAGTTTATTTTCCGATGGAAAGTTATATTCTCAACGGCGCACAAGTTTTATCAATTACATTTTTCAATGATGTTTTTTCGTGTCTGTCAATCGAACTAAAAATAAACGGATAAATTTTTATTACACTCCGCGGAATAACATCCGCTGATAATTATCGACAACCGAGCCAAATGAGCGATGTTTTTGAAAAATATTTTTCACAAAAAGATCAAACTTTTTTCGAAATTCAATTTACATGTTTCATAAACGGTCCAATGTTTCCTTTTAACTGGTACAAAAAATTTTTTTTCCCCGTGTACACAAAACGGATACAATTTAAACTTTTTGTTACCCAACAATTTTCACCTACAACTTGACATACAACTTTGAATTTTATCCGTCAAAGTTTCGTCTGACAATTATCATTTTGCCGAAAAATCGTCTTTCTTCCAATTTGAAACTCTGTCTCATCTAAAAAGTACGTCTCTCCCCTTCACATCGCGTACTTCCAACAAGGACACCGCGTTGAGCTACGCAACAAAAAGTAAACCAGAGACAATCGAACCTCGGAAGGTGGCAGCACCTTCCGAGAATGTTATTTCTATTTATTATGTGTCTCCTCACGCACATAATCTCGCACGTAAAAACTCACACCAGCTCGTCTGGCCGACGATCTTTGCATTCCTGTTTGTCTGTGAGCGGCTTCAGCAATCTCGCGTCGCGACTCCTCATCCCGTGAGCGCACAAAAATTGTCAAACCCGTCTCTCGCAATAGCGTCGGGGCATCTGTCATCCAACTGTCAAACCACCGTACACGTGCATCCTGGGCAACAAAACAGTTCATCTTGTCAAAGGTGCAGTCAAAATACAAAGGAGCAGCAGTGTGTTTTCTTTTGTTTCGTTCAAGAAACTGAAAATTGTTGAAACAAACCGAGACGAGAGCGATGGTAAATGATAAAAGAAACAAGTTCAAGTGAGAGGCTGGAGCAGTCCTATCGATTGCCGCTGTTTGCTGACATGACCGGATCCTGAGTGTGATTTTGGTTCGATGGTGCCTAAACGACGATCGTTTTGTTGAAAACGTTTTTCGCTGCATCGGCCCGGACTGATATAATCTGCTGCTTTCACGCACTGACGTAAGTCCAGGATTTCACCGTGGAAAAACCGCTTGCGTGATGATCTCGAATTTTTTTTTCCCCCGGCTAAAATGATGTGACAATTGTGCGCTTGTGAAATGGAGTCATCGAATTGTTGACTGTTGTCTTTGTTTTCGAGTCGGGATGGATGCAAGTATCGATCCGATCTGCTTTTAGTTGCAGTTCCGATTATCATGGATGAATAATTATTTGAACCAAGTTTGTTCCCGGTTTGGAAATGAAATTGACATGAAACGTAATTGATAACGACAATCCGATGACAATTAATTCAAGCTCATGAAAATGTAACTTTTGTAATGACAGGGGTATAAAAAGATCATTGATATTCAATCAAAGATCAACTTCATATTTCCGTACTGGGATACTATTTTTGTCGTATACTTTTGTCTGCTAAAGAATAGGAATAATTATTTATTTCTAAGTGAACGAAATTAGTTGTACAAGTTCTGGTTGCTCAACTAGATCGTTACGAAGCATGGCAATGAAAGTAAAAGTGTATACGTCCGCTGGAATGACAAACGAAGAAATTCACACAATTATTCAAGTGGCAAAATGATTGCACGTCGCGCATCCTGTCATTATGAATTGCAATTCTGAACCTCTTACTTTCATGTCTTTAGGTTCTCGTTTCGGCCTGAATGATCAGCCTGTTAATTTCTGACTAACTCTGTGTCATCGCCCAGACACATCGAGCAATGTTTATTTCGATTTTCATAAACAGTTTTCATTCTCTGTACTGTTATTTTCTACTCGCACTTATATCGATTTCTTTTTATTCAAACCTTTCGTCAAAAATTGACGGCAATTTAATTATTTAAAATTAATTCGGCCGAATTGAAGTGAATCACATTCCATCTCATTCAATTTAAACAATATTAATTAATGTATATTAAATCGTTTGAATTACTTAGTCATCAATGAATTTGATTTCTTTTTAATTCACTATCACATCTTTCAGATGAGTTTCAATGTTAGCAAAGTTGTGCAATGGTAATTTGTAATTTAAGTGAATTAGAAAAATTTGGAACACCCAAACAAAAGTGCTTATATATATTTATTTGCTTAATCAACATTAATTGAAATACGAACATTAACATTTGTTATAATAATTTTTGTATGAATTCTGTTGTCTTAATTATCATCCTCGTTAATTTTGAAACATAATTCTTTTTTAAAATAAAAGTCAGTTTTTTTTCTTCTTCTGTAAAAAGCGAGGTAAAGTTTTCTTTTGACCAACGAATGAAATTAAAGTCAAATGCGAAACCTTGTTAAAAATAAAACCAATAATCGTCAATGAAAAAGCAATTAATTTAAAAAAAAAGTTTAATTCTATAAACTTCGTTTTGACCTAAGAAACACGACCATAAACTTAAAAACAAAAATAAACCAAAAATAAAAAAAACTATCTGAGGTGGTGTGGCGGATAGACATGCTGAGTTGTCGTGAAATTACAGTTTCGTTGGTTTTTATCTCTTTCGATCTTGTGAAATATTATCTTTCAATCGAACTAACCTTCATTGGAGACAGCGCGATTGCACCAGTCGTAGCATATTCAGTAGTGTATGAAATTATTTACATTGAGATAAAGTCCATTGAGAAATTGCCTTCTCCAAAATCATTGTATGCTAATTAATTAAGACAATTAATTTCAACGCAAAGATTTTCAATTGGGGGCATTTCACTACCTTCATTGCTAGCTTTACAACCGAACATATATTACTAAAATAATTGTCAATCCTGAATGAACTTGATGGAATATTAAATTTTTAAATAGCAAAAATCAATCTACATTTCAATAATAAATATCAAATATAAAACATGCGTTATAATACTAAGATTTTCGGCGACGAAATATGAGTAGATATTAGAAAGACTGAATAGAATGACTGTATGGCATATGCTTGAGTTTCAATCTATTCCCTGTAAGTCATAAAATAGTTTTTCAAAACATGTTTTCTTTAAGAATCATATTGTAACATAGTTCGTCTCAAACGAGCCACTTCTCGTCGTGAACTCAAACGAAAAAGACCTTCCTTGGTGCAGTTAAATTCAAGTCAAATTGTTGAATATAAATTCATATAAAAATATCTCATCGTTTCTAAATGAATTCTAACAAATTGAATTAAAATTGTCCGTCAAATGTTTTTAAATATAAAAAAAACAAAAAAAAAAAATCGAAAAACAATTTGTCAGATGTTTATCGCCGTGACAAACGTCACAGATGTGAATCGATAAATTCTTGGCCGTAGTCAATAACTTTTTAACCGATAGAAAAAAAAGGAAACCTTAGAACGGCACAAATGATGCGGATGCAATTTCGACGCACTTTCCAAATTGTTGATTTTAGTTCAACAAAACAACCGACGCGCGACTCGGCATGTTGATACGTCACAGGTCATCATTAATTTTATTTATGATAATTATTCGCACAACTAGTTTTAATCCTCGAGCGAGTTCCTTCAACGAATGCACGTAGCTTGGATCGCATTCAAACTTGAACGAGTTGGTCAGTGTGTCCGCAACTTTCGCAGCTATAGCACACACGATTTTTGTCAATAGTCGCGTTGTCAGCCTCGCTGTTTGTTCGTTAGGACACGAACCGTGAGACATATTTGATAAGAGACAGATAACTCGCAATGAACTAATGTCAAATGCGAAGGTTCCTTCGGTACATTTATCATTCAAGTGACGTCAAGTCTGACGATTCTTTAATGAGTGACTAGAAAGAAGAGAGACAAAAAACTGTCGAGAGAGATTTTAATGCGTATAGGAAAATGATGAAACCAGTCCAGACGTGTGGATAAGTTGAGTTTGATTTCGTGGTGTGATTGATTACAGACTAAATCAATGGAGAAGGATCAAGGTCATGCTGCCGCTACGGCACCTCTGCCATCGGCACCACCTTCTTACGAGGAGGCTGTGGCAAATTCGGCACCGCCACGGAGTAGTGTGCCCAACCCCCCCTACCCCATCGCTGGAGCCCCCATCCCCATGCCCACGCCTTGTAAGTTAAAATTGTTACACTCAGTTTCAACCGAAAGTTTAATTAAAATGCAACATTTCATAATAATTGTATAACATGAATTTAATACTCGTTGGATAATTATAACGAGGAGAAAAAAAAAACTTTAATTTTGTTCATTTGAAATTATAATTTTCTGGTACGAGATGTATCTGTATCTCATCCGCATGCACCGGGAGAGAAATAATAGCCATGTTTACGATGCCAGTCAGCAGTGTAATTATCTGCAAATGATAATTACATTTTGTTCGAAATGCTATTTTCTTGGTTCGGATTATTGCTCTTGTCAGAAGTTCTGGTTTGATTGAGGTGGATGCACTTTAGCTATGCAACTATGAAATGTTAACATTGTTGACCAGATATAATGATATCAGTAGTTTCAAACTGATATTGAAAATAGTTTCTTCCAGCACTTTGAATAATAGTTTAAAATAATTCTCAAATAAAAAGTTGACGGTTCATTTCTTGCCTTTTAACAGTGTTTACATAATTTTAGACTGATCTCAAAAATAGCTGTTTAATATGTAACTTGTTTATTCCAATCTTATCAAAAAATTCTGAGACAAAAATAATAATAAAAGAAATGCGATTGAAAGAAGCAAGAAGATAATATATGATTTAAAAGCAATTGTGAGTGATTAATATATATACACCGATTCACGAAATATTGATTCTTAATTATCAGACGACTACGTGTTTTTCAAGAAGAATATTACAATGTTATAACGAACGATCGTTTGGACATGACCTTTACATCATACTTTTACGCAAAGATCTTTAAAATTCAACCATTGTCTTAATTTTCTGAAAGTTTGTAATCTTTACAGTACATAAACTTTGTGATCAGATAAATTTTAAGAACCGCAAAAAAACGAGTTGGTACCGACAAAAATATTTGCAAACGAAATCTTGACAACTTGAAAAATTTAATTTACATTTGAATGTTTGTTTTCTGCGCATATTTTTTTCATGTCGTAATAATATATTTTTAATCAGATATGTGGTTTGTTGAATTGATTTGAATTAACGAAACGAATACGATTTTTTAGATACTCAACCGACAGCATCAATGCCGATGCCAACACCAGGGCCGCCAGGTCAAAGTGCACCTGCGACGCTTCCACCATCGTATTCGGCACCGCAACATAATTTCGTGCCCCCAGCTCCGCAGGACATACGCGTTCTTCATCAGCATGTCGGGTTCTCCCTCGGACCGAATCCTGAAAAAATGACGTGTCCCACTTGCCGTGCCAATATCAAAACAACGACGGTCTCAGATCACCAGCCCAGCGCCCATATTTGCTGCATTATACTCTGCATTCTTGGGTGAGTAATTATTTATTTATCGATTCGCTCACGTTATTGAGCGTGATGCGTTATAAATAATGCGCGAAATGCTGACGACGTTTTAATACATTGTTTTTAATTTTTACGTCACGCTTATTTTTTATTATTTCTTATTACTTTGCTGTTTGTTACATTCTCTCCCTTATTTTTCGAACTTTCACAATCACTCAGTTTCATCTCAGAATTTAGGACGGACCGACCCTCACATTTTTTCCACTCTCGCACCCTTCCAACCCTGCATCTCTTTCATTCTGTTTAGTTTTATTTCACGATTCTCATTGGGTAACGTCATCTCGATTCATCTTGTTTAGTCTTAAAAGTTCATTCTCATCCCTGGCTAATTTTCGTTCTTTTCATGAATTAGTTTTCATTAAATTAAGATGTTGAATAGGTATGGCGTTTGAATTGTTTAAAAAATGGAAATTTTTCAGATGCTGTTTGTGTTCATGTCTGCCCTACTGTATGAACTCGTTCATGAGCGTTCATCACTTCTGTCCGAACTGCAAAACGTACATCGGAACTTGGAAAGGCTGACTGTTTTCTGTGTAATCGATATTCCCTCGCTCTCGCTCCTTAATATAGTTAGAATATTCGAAATCGCACTCAAGGTACAGCTGCAAGAGAATAAACTCAGTTTGAGCTTGGTGTCAAATCGGCGACGAATAACTCGCGCCTAAACCCCCCCCCCCTTTTTGTGCTTTTGCGAGGCGCGTCTTACCTTTATCTTCAGGTCACAAAGTGTTCCGCAATTTCACGGAATCGAATATTCATGTACCTATAATATACTATGAAAACATTTCTTATGGTATTTCACGGGCATTCGACATTTTATCCGTGTTCGTTAAAAATTCACCTTTATATAGATTCACGTTTCATTTGATGATTCGTTGCCAACAAATTAATTATTAAACATCAAAATATGTATTGGAAAATTTCCTTTTTTTTTAAAAAGGCGACAAATTTTCTTATTGTATTGACTCATTCACGACCATGAAAGCGTATGTATATGAATACATAATCAAGTATATCGATTCTACAATAAAACTGTATAAGTTAAAGCAGTTTTAATATGTTGGAGAACAAAAAGAAAATGATAATGCAGTGTCTCGCTTTGTGGGACTTGCTTGTTTTTAAATTGGTTGTTGATGATTAGTAACGAATAATTAGCGTCGATGAAATTGTAATTGAAAAAGTTTTTGAGTTTCTCTAAGTCACTGCATTAGAATAATGTAACGAAAGCATTTATTTTCAACTTGGAATAGATGGACAATCAGACGTTGAAAAATTCATATTCCAACGTGCGACGTGAATTATGAATTGATGTGAAATAATTTGCAAAATTTGTGACGTCGCAAATGTGTCTGCTTCAAAGTGAGCGACTGCAAAAACCTGTCGAAATAGTGTTGTCTCATTGTGTCAAAATCCGGATTACGTTGGTCGACTAATTGAATCTCAGCGATCGGACCGACGCGATCTCGATGCCAGGATGCACGAATATCGGACGAATTTGCATATTTTTTATGAAAAGTGCCACGTCCTCCGTGTGTCGGTTATTACATTGAAAAAAAAAGAAAAAAAAATATATATGATAGTATTATATGCGCGAATTGTTTTCCAACTAGGACGCCGTCGAGACAAGTTAAATTTAGTCTAATTGATGAAGGCAAAAATTTATGATATTAAAGTTGTACCATCCACTCGAAAATGTCAGCGATAAAAGTAATTGAACGAACGACTTTCGTTCCGTCATGACTGTTCTCTTGATTGAACAATTGTTTTGTCTCGATAGCGACAAAATTATAAATAGCGTTCTCGAATGGCATCGTCGGGTGCTTTAGAAACTCGCTGTTGATATATTCGGGGGGAATTCTTTTTTTTTTTTTCTATGACAGCCTACGTGACGGGTTTGTCATGTTTTTGTCACTTTTTGTCGATCCATGGAGCGCGCGAGACAAAGAAGGACAAAAGTAATCGATAAGCGTCTTCGATCAATGGAATTTAAAAACAATTTTTTTGTCAAATTGACGACGGCGCTTTTTGTATTGCGTGCCATTCACTTGTAAGAGACAAAATTGAAAAATCCGAAGTAAATTCGATTTTTACTTCCTACCGACAGCGCGGTTTTTTTATAACAAATATTATAAAGCGTTTCGAAAAGCCAACTCGATTCTCAGCGTAGAACATAAGTGGATTAATAAGTTAACAGAAAATTTGAAAGTCCGTTTAGTTGAATTGAGTTTTCCTGGCGGCTTATAGATGAGACCGATTCCAATAAACGGTCAGGATTGAACAAACAGAGTCAAACTTGAATGTAACCAGTTTTTTTATTCATGAAATTGTTCTTAAGACAGTCGCGGACGAAAGAGTGACTCATTGAGAATTGACTGTAACTTTGATTGTTGTCATTTTGATTGCCGCACAAAAGTGAGTGTGTTTTTGTGTCTCAACTTGAGAACAGTTTCACGGCTACAGTGTCACGTATGGTTGAAAATCTGACGACCCTAGAGATTCGCTTGGGTCCAGCGACGTTGGAGCGAAAGAATGTGATTGTCGCTCAGCATTAATGTTTATCTGAGACGCGAGAAAGCGTTTGTATATCTTTATATTCCCAATAAACATATGCTTCCATTTTGTAATACCTTGGCCCGAAATTTGATCATTCCGTTGGGATTACGATTACGGTCGCCTGAAATTTACTTTAGAGAAGACAGTTGAGAATAATTGGAGTCACAACGTGTTTTTTTTTGTTCTTTGATTAGAGTTGAAGTTTATCGTAAACACTAAAACGACGATTCTGACCAGCGTGAGAGAAGATAATAACAAAAGTACAAAAATTCACGATACAAACTGACAAAGATAATGTACACGGTTGTTTGGCGTTAATTACGTCCTGGGGACAAATCAATCGTCGATATTTGGTACAAAATTTTCAAACATGTCCTTCTGTTTGAACAGCAGGAATTGTTGTTTCGCGACCGATGACAATTCCATGTCGATGGGTTTAGTGGTGTCGTACAGGGCTGGAGCTTCGCACAGAATTAGAACGGTTCCAGCGATGGAGGCTATTGAGAAGACAAAGAGGAACAGTCTGTCCAGGACCATGGCTATGAAACCCCAGTCTTGATCTTCCTGTGAAATCAAATTTTATACAATCAGAGATGGATGAACAGCTGAATAGAGACGTACAACGTTTCGTTCAATTTACTTGATTAAATTCGTCCTGTCGCTGGATGTGGTGCTGAATAAACATGATATTGTGAAGAGCCTTTTCCAGTTCAAAGGGATACTTCTTTCTCGGCGTCACGTCACTCATGGATTCATCCAAGCCTGACATCACAGTTGGAAGACCATTGTAACCGATTGAAAATCGGTTATGGGCTATAGTTGTGTGCAGACCATTGCATCCTGAAAAGCAAAATTGTTTATCAAGCTTGTTAACTTGTTTATTTATTTGCTGGAACGGCAATTTCATTGTTTAATGTCTATTCACCTATGTGTTGATGACGTGCCGAGTCAGGCGAAGATACGATGGATGATGACTGCACAGCTGCAGCCACAGCTTCGCTGAACTTGCTCTTCTTCGGCATTTTGCGACCGTAAATTTTGTGAGCCGCTAAGTCATGGAGCAAGTCCTCCGGTACTCGCATCCACAACAGTTTCGGCAGTTTGCGTATGAACACTTTTCTCAGCCACTGCGGCATCTTATGAGTGCTTGGTTTACGATAATGGACATTCAGTATTATTATAGTTACCACTACAGATAGACCCACGAGAACCATCGTAAAAAGGAGATATTTTCCTGAAAGTCATCAAGTTGTTTATGTATTTTTTTTAAATTATTTTTGTAGTGAGGTTTATATTTCTTTTGTATCAAATTCATTGTTACCTAATAATGGCAGGGCTAGAGACGTCGAAGGTATGATTTCGGATATGAGCAGGAAGAACATGGTTTGTGACAACAGGATATTTATGCACAGAGCTATTTTTTCTCCGGAATCAGCCGGCAAGTAGAAGGCTAGAACTGAGAGATACGAGATGCCCACACAGGGGATGATCAAATTAACGGTGTAAAAAAGAGTTTTCCGACGTAGGGTTATGTTGAAGAAGATGTCAGGGTAAGGCTCTTGGCAGCATGGATAGTACTTCTCGTGACGCTCCGCTGGCACTCGCAGAATATCCCATTCTACACTTGGGTAGTATTCTCGTAGGTCAATTCCTATTTCGACGTTATCGTCGCCTATGTTTTGATTTTTATGCTTGAGATCAATCTGTTTGAAAATAATCATTTTTACTCAATTACTAAAAAACAAAAATGTTTCTAAATTACTTTTTATGAAATGATTTACAAATTTCTTTTTAAAATTTTTTTAATATTTAAAGTTAAAATTGAATATTCTTGAATTGTTGATATATTTTTAATACATACTTGAAAGCCGTCGTATGTCCATGAACCAAACTTCATGAAACATGTCTGCTGATCGAATGGAAAGAACCTAACGTCAATTTCACAGGAAGACTTAAATATAGCCGGCGGGGTCCACAGCACTTTTCCGGTGTAATGCAAAATTGCCTTCGTCATCGTTGTAACGCCATACTCCCCATCGGCACTGCGATAATTAAAAATTTCTCTTTAAGATTGTTTACCAGAGGGGAACTAAAATTTTTGTTGGAAATACTTTCATCGATCATGCAAAATAAATATTTGAATAAATCGGGGAGGGATTGAACAATAATGATTACTTGTTGTAAAGTACAATGTCTGGTAGCCAAATGTGTTCGCTCGGTACATAAAGTTCCGTTACTCCGCCATATTCATTCGGATCCCATCGAAATTTATGATCTTGCCATTCCTACAACAATAAAAGTCAATTTAACGTTTCTCGTATAAAATTTGAAATGCATTTAGCAAACAACATCTCGGATGAATTATGGTTCGTTGATGTGAGTGATTGATAATCGTCCACCGTACATTTCAATTCATGTCTTTTTGAATTTTGTTATCAAAACTGCTTTGGGCACTGATTTGTTCTTCGACCGTAAAAATATCATGTTACTCACGTGTTCCAGCCACACGTTCGTCGTGAGAATTTGATCTTTGAGATTCTGTAACAAAATTTGTCATTTCAGATAAGCTGAGAGACGCTGAATTCAAACAAAGGCTGTAAACCAAATGAGTCCTCACCAAATCTATCAGCTGGGACAAACGCAATCCCAGTTTAACTACTATCGTATCCGTGTTGTTTGAGACCGGGCGAATCAATCGATTATAGTTTGAGAGCAAATCATCGTAGAGCCTCTTCGCGTCTGGGTTGCCTGAACAAAAACCGGCCACGAGAAGGATCAACGATGCCACAATCAGCATCTTTTCAGTTCCTTCGTTTCCCTGGGACCTTGACATAAACTATCAATTAAACAATGTTTTTTTCATTCGTTAAATTATAAAACAATAAATAATCACAAATTTCAACTTACTATTAGGCTATCATCCTTAAAACGGTACAATTTTGTCTTCTTTTAATCAAACTAAAACTTGCAATGGAAAGTCAGACCTGCAAAAAAGTGTGAAAATAATGTCAGGAATTTGTCCCATGTGATTTTGCTTTGATAGTGACGGAAGTGATTGATTATATAAGTAGTTGCAACCTCGCAGAATCCGAGTTGCTGGATCAGCCGTTACAAAATCCACAGTCGAAACTTGATCTTCAAGAGGGTTTACCATTGTCGATGATAAAATAGATTAATCAATTGTCTTCGAAATCAATGCTCTACTAATTCAATCTCGAGTGTTATTTTGTTTACATAAGTTAAACGTAAGTGACAAGTGTCATTGGTATTGTAAGAACCTAATGCACTGCAATATTAATGGTCATTTCAAAATAAACATCTCGGTTCATGAGCATCAAACTGTACATTGAACAGAAAATAATGAACACACAACATGAATCAGTCAGGGTTTTTGTCTATTTTCAAAACAATCTCCAACTCTAAAAATTAAAATGCAAGTAAAATTGTTTTTTTTTTCTCGTCATAAATGATTCGTGAATTTTGCAACCGATTTAATTTGGTTCTTTCATTCTGTTATTAAAGCGCCCTCTTGAATGATGCAAATTCGTTTGAATAATTCATTATCAGATTCATATAAAAATTGGGTAGGAGGATCAAGGGGAATATTTGGAAGTACGTACTGTGTATGAGGTGTCAGTTGAGATCGGATGCACTAAGTGCCAGTCGGTTGTCGGACAACATAGCATGCTAGCGTTTGCTGAGCTTCGCCCCGTCGGCGCGGCGCCGATTTATTTCCGTCACGAGTGTAACGTGCTAACGAGAAGGCGCTTGAAAAAAGCACGTCGTCGACATTGGCTGGTTGCGGTCGGCGGACCACTGCCCGACGGATGCGCTAACGCTTTTCGCCGGCCCCAGCAGATCAATAAAGTCAATGCGCCTGCTCCAGCATCCCGAAGAGCCAGCCTGCGCAAAGTACACCCCGAGCCCTGTACGCTTGTCGAGGCGAGAACAGGCGACACCAAACGCTGTCTGCAGTGCTCAAAAATATGCTCCGTATGTTGCCACGGAAAGACATCTAGTATGTTTTTTTTGCACACTCTTCTTTGGACAACTTTTTTCTAATTATTTCAATCGTGTGAAGAAAACGTTTGATTTCACTCGCAAGATCGAGCAGGAAGGATTGTCGTTTTTTATTCTGAATACGTGTTTTTATCTCTTGACTGGTAACAGAGCTTTATTTTTGTCTCGGTCGAATGTAGGTATCGAATTCATGATTAATTGGAATATGAGAAAAAAAACAAACAAACCCACAAACAGAAACTCAGACGGAGGATTGAAACTGAAAAAAGTAACGAATTGTCAGGATTAAAGTTTAATTATACTAGATTTGTTATTTGTTTTTTTTTTTTCATTTTTTATACAGTTAATTGAGAACTTTGACCGGTGCCAACGTAACAGGGTTCCTCCAGCGGTGTATAATATTGATTGCACATTATGGTCACAGACGAATTTAAAAAAACTGGCCCGAAAAAAGTTCAATAATTCAGCTCCAACATTTTGTCAAGACTTATAAAAAGGATGAGACCGGGTTTATGAAAAAAAGAAAGAGAAAATTGTGATCAATCTCATTTAATTGCTCGGAACTGAAATTCAAACGGAAACCTTATTGTATAGAGTGGATTTCATTGCGAGAAAATACTTTTGTTTTTTACGTAATGAATGGTAGGTTTAACATACGTACTGGGCGAACAGCGAGCAATTTCTCTCAGGTTACGACAGTTTTGATTTCAACAAGTTTTAAATGGTTTTATAAATGTTTTCTAACGTTATTATTTGGATTGGGATTGGTTAATGATTTTGTGAGTTTAATTGCAAAAAGAAAAAAGCTAGATGAAACATAAACATCAAAAGATGACAGCTTGTGGAGACTGTATTTTAGAAGTACATGTTCCCAGAATCGCAGCGAAAAATCAGGTTTCGGGGAAAAAATCTTTCTGTGGAAAATTTCGAGGATTCTGAAAACTCCTCCATACTGATGAGATAGAAAAACATTTTGGAATGTTTGAAAGGTGACTAAACAACCTTTTTTTAATAACATGAGTTTTTGCTGCAGATGAAAAAATTCGGAAAAAACCAAATCAAAGGCTTGCTTTTTCTATCAAATAGTTTGCTGTGTAGTGTAGATGATTGAAAAAAACTATTTTTTTGAATGCGTGATATTTGAAACAGAAATAAGGAAGAAAAAATTTCCAACGTTAATTGAAAATATTCTCGGTTTTCCAAGTAAACAAATAGCAAGTTTAAACAAGTTATATTTAAAAAGTTAAGGAAATGATGCAATTTCACAAGCTTCCATAAAATTAGTTGATTGAATTAAAAAATTTTATTAAACTCAAAAAAATTAATTGAATTATTAAAAACGTAAGTAAAAAAGTTGTTACGAAAATATTTATAAAATAGTTAAGAATGGCAATTTGAAGCTGGCAAGGGCAATGACGTAAAAAATAAAATGTATAAAGATAGAACAGTAATACAAGAAAAAAAATACCAACAAAGTTTTAACCAAGTTTCTGGTACAAAGCGAGGTCAAAATTAAAGAAGCAAAAATAAATAGAAGAAAAAAGTTAGAGCAAAATAAATAACGCTTTTTTGTGCGCATAATTACGTAGGAAAGAGATAAGATCAGAAGTATAAAAAATATTAGGACAAAAGTAGCTGTTAGTACTAGTTTTTTTTTCATCAATTCATATAAATTTCAAGAATTTAATTAATAAAAAGTCATCTTTTAATACAATTGTTCAGTTTTTTTGTGTTCAACGACGGTTTATTAACAAAGTGAATAATATTTTCAGTTTTAACAGAAATAATTCATAATCGGTAAAGTATTAAGGTAAAAATTCATATCAAACAAAATGGCAAGTTAATTTAAGCACGAAATTGTATTTTATAAATTCGATGATATTTTAATACATTAATTTTATCTTAATAAATAATGGTTCGAGAGAGGACGATTATGTGGCGCATATTCGAATTTGGAATGCTGATCGATTTAGTTTTACGAGAAACTAACGTCAGTTTAACAGTAAATTTCGCTCAGCATCTAACTCAGTTTCTTAATTAATTACCATCTCATCGCCAAGTTCTGATGATTATAAAGTTGTCGAGCGAAGTTTTTCAAAAAAAACCCTGCAACGGCGTACGTTCTGTTGCAATTGGGAGCGAGATAAATTGAAAAATGTTTGCCACCCCTTTTGGAAAATCAAATTCCTAGTTGAAACATGAAATCGAAATTAAACAGCGCAAATTTATCTGTTTCGCGAATGCCTCCGCTCTGCTAGAGGTTGGCGATCGTAATTCTCGTGCTAAGTGCACTAATCGCAACATTTTATTTCTACAAGTTTACGGCAAACACTTTTTACGAGCTCAATCGGCCTCGTAAAAAACACACCGGCAGTTAGACGACACTTCGCGCTTTCAATTTTGCCTCGTTTCTTAATTTTCCATTTAATTCTTGCAAACTCATGAATTATTTTTAAATATCCTTTTTCTTTAATAACTCGGGAACGAATTAAGTGGGATTAATTTTTTTTCATTCAGGTTATTAAAAATGAACACCTTTTTTGTTTGAGAGAATTTGAATTTGTCACAGGGTGAGAATAATTAATCTTTTTGCATGTCATATAATTATAAATTTATTCGCAAACGGTTGAGATGATATTTTTACTCGAACAAGCTGTTTGGTTTTCATTTTTGTTCGCTGTAATTCGGGACAGTCCTCGTGTATTAATCGCCATAATTGACACTTGTCGGACGACAAGTATAAGATGATTATCGCAAATAAAATATTTGCGCGAGTTAATCGCGTTTTGCGATGTCAGTTCATTAATCCCGGCTCTGTTAATCGGTCACAGTCGAGCGCTTGCTCGTTACCTCACGCTAGAGACGATTATTGATATTGATGTACGTGGCTTTCGATACAAGAGGGCTCGGTTGAATTAAATTTTATCGATGTCTTGGGGTTTCGGATATTACCATCTGCCATGATTATGACGTTGGATTATAAAACAGCTGAATTAAACAATTCAGAACAAAATTGTCATCGTTTATTCACGGTCATTGTTATATTTCACTGAACCGATTATGAGATTGATTAACGGTTCCTACTTTTGAGGGCCTACCAAAATTCCGGGGCAATAAAATCGATCGGATCGTTTCTCATTTTATCGGTTCGAAAATTTTATCCCATTTTTTTTTCACCGATAAGATTTATAATGAGCTTTAAGTTCGACAGAACTTTTGGCAAAGTTTTTTTTCGCACGACACATTAAAAATACTCCAAGTCTTAAATTTTGTTCTTTTTTTTTGACAGAGTTGTAAAAACTTCGTGGCAAGCAAAATGCAATAACACTTTCTCATGCTTTTGAGAAAAGTGCCACTCATTTTTTTTGAAAAAATTTATGTTATTGCTGGTAAAAAAAATTAGAAAAAAAAAAATTTCGCAGCGAAAGTTCATTTTCCGTGATAAGAGAAAAACATTTTATTAATTCAAAAAGAATTATGGAATTTTTAATGAAAATGTTCACTTTATAAATAGCTTTTTCTTCATTTTCGGTTAAAAAGCCGTCGAGTCAGCGACTTTTTCACTCCAAAAATCATCAGATCATCATTAGAATTTGCTCCGCCGAATAATTCTCTCGAGTTTCGTTTATTCAGTTTGAAAATTGGATAAGTCAACATTTTACAACTTTTCCTTTTTTTTTTAAAACAACTTCGTCATTATGTTTCCGTGTGTTTATTTTGCTTATTTGCATTTCTCTTATTCGCGAATCCCACTTTTGTGCAGTCTTTCGCAATTCTCGCAGCTCGGTTGCATTGCTTCCAGCCCGTTATGCATTCTAGTTTCTCATACTCCTTTTTTCCCCTCATCTTTCACGTTGTCTTTTCCTGGCGACTGTTTTCTTCTTTTTCCTCGCCTGAAGCCAATTCTACGTTGATCGGCCCAGGGTTGCCTCTCTCCACTTTAGCGTATTTTACATTTTCATAGCTTCGATGAATGCGCGTTATCCTTGTTCACTCGAAATAAAAAATTAGTCATTTTTGTTTTCACAAAGACTAATAAAAACTACCAGTTAACAAAAATTAACGTAACTTTTTGAAAACTAACTTCTGAGCCGACTCGATGAAAAAATTAGAAAAGAAATTTTGACATACAATTTTGTAAATGAATCTAGCTAATTAATTGAATTTGTTGCACAGAGAGAACTGTGGACTGATATTTGCTCAAAATTGTTTGCTACTGAAAATCGCTCCGATCAGAGCTGATTTTCAGCTGGCTCCGCCCCTTTACTCGTGTGTGTTATACCTTAAGTATGTGTTG
>JAAMPD010001416.1:24675-39868 GCA_025266255.1 Trissolcus basalis | reverse complement strand
CACCTTATTAACTGCAAGCAGTTATAAACCCTTCGGGGGGAAATTTCAATAGATAATTTAAGGATTTTAACACACTATTCACGTATTAATAGATCCAGAATTATAGTATAGTAAAATCTACATTCATACGTTTACAAATATAAATGTAGATAAGAGGAAAATGTATTTAATTATATATTATATTATTATATATGATTGAATTGTTTATAAGATATTCCTATAACTTAATTCTGGATCTATTAATAGGGGGGGGGGGATCCTCCGCCCATAGCGAAAGCAATAGGGAAATTGAAATTTCCCTAAAAATGACAATTATTGCTGAAGAAATGTAATATTAATTTTTAATTTTGTTCGATAGATGTATAAGCAGAAAAAAGTCGCTTTTCTTCTTGATCCGGATGATACTGTGCAAGCTTACGAGGAGAAAGGTAAAAAGAACAGTAATGGAACGCAGTACGAAAAAGGAATGAAAGCTCTGGACACATTAGGACACGTTGGAAAAGTGAATGTCCTTGAAGGTACTTTTTTGAAAATTGTTTTAATACACTTTTGAATGAATTTTGATATATTTCAATTCATGACAGTAAAATTTGATTTATTCACCAATCGTTGTTTCAGAGTACTTCGACATGAAAAAACATCTGATAGATTTTTTACGCCAATTCGCTGCAGCCAAAAGAATCGTTCGCGAAGATGACATCAGGGAATTTTTTGCAACGATGGAATCTCGGAAACGTCAAAAGACCGACGATGGCGTACAAACGTTCTGCCGCTGAACTTCGAACACTTAAACAAACCTTTTAACGTAGAAGATATCCGAATTCAGCAGCGAGAGATTCTCATGTTCATTTGTAAAAGTTCATCCGGTTTAAACTTTTTAGTATTCCATATTTCTAAGCGTCACATGTCTGCCATCCTTGTATTTTTCATTTTTTCAATATTCATATTATTATTATTATTTTTGAATTATTATTCTGCAGCTTTGTGAACGTCATTTATTTATACTAAATTGGTTTCAATTTTCTCCTCGATATGCAGGGGGAGCACGACGATCGGCTCGTTAAAGGATGGTTTATCGGTGTAAATGGACCACGTCTTAGCAATGCAGTCGAAAATACCTGTAAAGGAGACAAAACATTTTGTACCCATATTCATAATCTGTTATAATCTGATCTGATGGTGTATAATATTGTAAACCATAACAAAGATTTATCATGGCCAATCGAATAAATTTACCAGTAGCGATGGTTTTCACGTAATCGTCTTCTTTTATCTCCTGATAAACCCTGTAATCCGAGTCAGTTTGGTCGCTCAGCACGTTCAGAATGTCTTGACGATTTTTCGGAGCTGGGTGTCGACAAATCGCAGCCATCCTGTGCTCGCTGCTGTCAATTATCACGCCGGTGACTTCAGGAATCTTGAGTCGCATGTATCTGAAATAATTAATTGAAATTAGCACACACATTCAAAGAACTTTGTGACCTGACGCTATTATTTCGGTCACGTAGAAAAGTCTGTTTCATCGAGAAAAAAAAACGAAGAAAAGAAAAAACAGAAAAAATTCTACCGCGTAATGATTTCTAAAAAGCCCTAAATTAGCGATGATTATTTTCTTTGCGAAGGAAACAGGTGCTAAGGTCGCGGTGAATAATCATCGACCCATCTGATCGTGACACACAATCGCCATCAGCATACTCAATCGTAAGTTCCTTTTCTTGATTACAAAAATGAGTTTACTTTGAAAATAACTTAATTTTTTTCTTCTACCATACTTTGATTGTATTTTTTTTTCTTTAGATTGAACTAGCCTTACTTGTTGCAATGATAGAACGATTCTCCTGGACTAGCCGTGAGAATGTTCAGCTGCGAGCAGTCCGAGTCATCGAGGCAGGGTCCAATCTCTGCGTTGTGGAACATGCGGTCACCGTCCTGTTGCAAAAATGTCATGTTCACACTGAAACCTTCGGCGGCGCCGCATCCTTGGTCACGCAAAATTCGCTGCGCCTCGACGAAATTCGTCGCTCCCAAGAGAGCTCGTGTTATAAAGTACCGCGCTAGATTAAACATAAATCATTCAAAAATAAATTGTCCTGGACAACGTCAACTTAGATTGAATTTACATTTTGATAAGAATGTTGCAACCGACACGGTTTGCTAGTCAAATGTATCAATTCTGTTTTGTTTGTATTGTGAAATTGCTTTTTTCATTTACATTTTTTGAATTAAAAATTGTTGCTCAAATAATTTTTCATACGTGTTTTTCCAGATTTGAGTATTTTCGCGCTCAGAGTGTTGATGCTGTAGACGAGACCGTGTTTGTTGTAACCCATTGTGTAACCAGGAAGGAAACCGGCGTAGCTGAGAGAAGTGAATTTTTCTTCAGGCAGACCAGGCTCGATGACATGAGCATCGACCAGGTACCAGTGGTTCATAGTTTCACTCAAAGCATCTTCGTTGTGACCCAAAAGAACCTAAGAGAAATAATAATTTTAAAAATATATTTGAAATTGTCACTTTACTGTCATTTATTACTATTTACTTTTTCTATTTCTTAATTTTTTTATCAAAAGAAAACAATTTTTATTGACAATTTATTGACAGTTTACCTGTCCAGGTTCATTGCAAATTATCGAAGAACATCCAACTGGTTGATCGTTCCCTTGAATACCTTCAACGACATTCGGAATGATATCGTCCAGGTGCATTAAAAACAGCTGAAAAATCGAGACCAAATGAAACCAATAGTTTCGCGTGATAATCAATCAAACATTTTATTTGTGTATTAAAAGTTGCCTGCAAATGTCAATGACTTTGACATTCGTGTTCACTCATAACGAATTCAGTTTTCTCGTTCGAAGTGAACGATTTATTTATTAGTCGTTATCGGTCGCCGTGATTACCCAATCATTAAGTCCATGTTCGCGCCATGCAAAATTATAATAATTATTGCCTCATTTGAGAGGGAATGAATGACTGTGTTACGCGGTAAACCAAATACAAGAAAATTCAATTTACTGTTATTTTTTATAGTCTTCCGAATTATATCCAATAAAAAAATCCATACATACATGGATCTATAAACAGGCCCATATATGGAAGACCTAAGGTTCTTTCAAGAGTTTAACATATATGAGTTTATTTATGAGTAAATTTCTTTGATATTTATAGTTCATATATGGCTACATATATGCAACATTCTTGGGTCTATATATGACTTCATATACTAACTACTTATAAAACTACAAATGCCATATGAATAGTTCTAAAAATGTAAAACCAATAGCGCCATAGTAAATTAGTTTATATGAAAAAATAAATAATATATCACAGATTGTTATAATAGGGCCATATATGGCAGAATAAATAAGAAATAGATCACAGAAACTTATGTGTTATAAATGTAGTCTCATTAAATGGGTAGTTTTTTACCATGTATTTTTTACCTTATAAAACGGAATTTCAGCCCCATCGGCGGTTCCTTCAATTTCACGAACGTACTGCGGATATCGCTTTTTCACACATTCTAATGTTTCTTCATAAACTTTACGACCCTCCTTGGTCTCATAAAGCGATAAATACGTGTCGTTCAACGGTCCGTATTTGTTGACAAAGTCATGAATTATTTTACCAAAGTGCCTTCCCTAAAAGAGATATAATTAAATTAATTTTTCGATTCGCATAATGTATGTATGTCTTCAAAATTTGCAAATGTAAATTTTTGATAAGGGCGAATTCCATATGTAAAATATATCGATCGACTTTTCCGCAATCCAATCGTGTTTTAATATTGTTATTGACTCGCACAAAAAAGTCATTCATTATTCCACGATTAAACAAATCAACAAACATTATTCATTAATTCAAATCGTGTGTATTTACAATATCATTGTTCGTAAGACATTTCTTATATGGAAACAAATTAATACAATTAATCTAGAAGCGATACACATTTTTATTGATCCCTTTTTTTAATCTCCGTTTCATCATTTCTCTCATATGTCTTTTTTCTCTAATTGAGAACAAATAATGTTCTAGTTGCTTTCAATTTCTGTTTAATTAAAGACTGTTATTGCGCTAAATGTTGAAATGAAAATCGCAGAAATGTTTGAATGGATTTATCACCTAGCCGAGATAATATAACATTAATGATTATGTTTGTTCGTATATTAGTTACAACAGTTACTGAAAGTGAATGTTAACTTTTAATGTTGTCTAGTGTGTTGAGACCAATGATTGAAACTTTTTTCGGAGGTTCAATTTTTCATTTATTTATGAACATGAGATAAAACGAAAAAAAAACAAACAATTTTTTGCTATTGCAATTAGTACATGGTGGTTTAATGGATTTGATTTCATTGTACGTGACCAGATAATTGCAAGTTAACATTCCGTCAATCTACACTCGTATTTACAATTTTATTTTAATCTGAATGTGCATTGAATTGCGACTAATGAGTTTTATTTTCCTTGCACATTGAAAGAATTGAAAAAAAAAAAAAAAATTAGGTGAGATGGAGAAATATCCAATTGCCTGTGATTCTTAGATCGTCTGATCTAATCAGCGACTAATCAAATAATGAATGTTATAAAAAAACTCCATACTATGTATGTATAACAATTTGATCTTGAATAAATTTGCTTAATTCAATTGACAAACGAACGAGTTGATACATATTTTGTGATAGCAAAATACTGTTGAATCACTCGGCGTAAAAGAAATTGAGACTGAAAACTTTGGTAGCAAAATTTTTACGTCTTTGATGTATAAATGAAAGAGGCGAGTGAATAGATTGAATCACATAAATGCATAAATAAATGTTCGAACGAACTCCCCCTTTTTTAATTCGACGAGATTTGTTCCATTTATGTTGATAATGTTTATAGCAATCATAAACGAATCATTAAACAGTCCGACTGTTAGTTGTTAGCTTATGCAAATATTGTTGCAATCCGCTAGACAAGCGGAAATTTCGTAATTATGGGCCCTTCTTAGTCACTGCGGAGTCTTAGTAGAATATACACGATGATATTAGCATTGAAATCTAATTAATATTTAATTGCAGTTTATTAATTTTTACATTTCAAATGTTGACTTGCATAGTTTAGCATAAACTTGAACGTAAACTCTATCTTGAAAACTTTGGAACATTTTTAAGGCTTCAGTTTCACAAACCATACGAATGTGGAATAGAAAATACCTTTTTCATAACTATGCATTTTTCTACTTATTAATTGTGTATTCAATCTTTTTATGTTTCCCGTCGTAAAAATCATTTTCCAATTTGAATATACTCTTCTGTGAAAATTTCATTATAAGAAACTAATTTTCATTTTTATTACGGAGTATAACAAAGCAAACAGTTTTTTACAGTGCGAAGTAATTGTTTAATCAGGCTTTCAAAAACGAGTAAAGAAATGGATATGTTTTGTCGTTACTATCATTTAGTTTTTGCCGCGTGAAATGTGTTACTGAGATAACATCATAATTATTTTCACATTTCAAATAATTTTAGTTAGTAGTTAATTTTAATAAATAGAAATACATACATAATAAAGTGTTTTTTATATTATATTTTTTACAAATTAATCACATTTGAAATATACTATTTTGATATTGTTTTTAAAATATCCAAATTCATGACTTTAAAAATGTAACGAAAAACTCTGCGAGATGTGTACTTCTATGGTAACTGGTATTTAGTTAAGACATCAAACTGCGTTCTGAACTTTGCTAAAATTAAATTACGAAAATCCACTAGTATGATAAGCTGATACCCAATAAGACAATTGCGTAATCAACAATTTACATATTACATAAATATCATCGATGCTCTCAGACGTATTGTTTTGATCACACGATATCAATCAATTAAAAAATTTGCAATTCTCTATAACATTTTTTAATGAATAAATCACTGATTGTTTTTTTTTATTTTCATAAGATGAGTTTTATTCGAAAACAAGGAAATTGTGCGAAATTTGCATAAGAATTCATTTTCATCTCATTTTCATCTGTCAGTTTTTTGCTGTCATTTCTTAATTTCGATCATTTTAATCACAATTTTCGAAATCATCAAATCAGTCCAGATGATTTCCAATTCGATATTATTTAAATAAAAAATGAAAAAAATGTATAATAGATGTAGATGATATTGAAAATCCATTGATAATGAATGTGCAACATTATTTAAATGTATTTAAATTAAAAATTTACAACTTCAGAATAAATGACGTGTGAGATAAAAAGGTGTGAAATGGTGAATGAAAAAATAAAGGAAAAGTTTTTCTTACAATGTCGAAACCAATATCGTAATGGGTTCCTCGGGTGTAAATGATTGGCACAGCGTTCCTTCGACCAAGCTTCGTGACAGACGGCATTTTGACTTGCTTTTTATTTGACAATCACAAAACTGCACACTCTAGTTTGTAGACAAAATCAAAGTAACTATTATAAATCAGTCAAACCTGCACTCATGTCAAGAAACAATTTCGAATGATTTCCTTCTAAATGCGTTTTATAATACCTTCAAAATCTGAATAATTGAAAATGAATTAAACAAAATTTCAATTCAGAAAATCAAATTCATCATTCGTTCTTTATAAAAAAAGTAATAGAATTTAAAATTGAAAATATTTTGAATTAAAATAGTGTTTAAAATTGGAAAAAAATTGACAATAAAAATAGAGAAAAATTGAAACAATGTTGGTAAAATATACTTTGTCGGATGATAATTTCAATCAAGGTGGATAAAAATTAGAATTGGAATTATGAGGGAAGACAGTCACATCACATTGATTAAAAGTTGTTGCTTTTGCAAAGACTGACGCGCGACTAAGCACGCGACAGAGATCGTAAGTCGCCGATCATTTCGTTATCGAGTTAGCCTTGTTTAAGTCGCGTGAAAAATCCGCGACCTCGGAAAATTGAAAAGAGCAAAAAAATGCTAAGGAAACCTGTGGTTCCGTGCACTTTGCGGTGCGGCTGATTAATTTTTAGATTTTATTTGCGATTTTTGGCCAGTTTGAATAAGTGATGCCTCTCAATCAGACTTCACCGACCTGAAACGCTCACTTCCGTCACTCCTTCAAACTTCTTCAACTTTAATTTATCTCGAGATTTCAAAACAAAAACTTTTTATATCGCATTTATTTGCAATTTTTTTCTATACAATTCTTTATCATAATATTTTATGAGAATTTTTTGTTATATTTTTATTTCAGAATATCATAAAACAACTAACGGAAACTTTTAAATCGAATTATTTTGTACCTTTTTTGTGCAATTTTTTTGCAACAATTTGCGAATTAATTTTTTGCTGTCATTTTTTACTCATCTCAAAATTGCAGAAAACAACCAAGAGAAACATTTAAAATCAAATCGTTTTGCAATTTGTTGATATTTTTTTTACAATTATAGTTACTTGTTTCTGACAACCTAAAAAATTCTGTGTGTGATCAATAAGACAGATAAATCATAGGAGGTATAAATTTTAATTAAAAAAAACTAATCAGATTTTTCTATTTCATATTTCTCTGGATTGATCCGGACAGGTACCTTTTATCTCTTTTTGATGTTTACTATTTGCAATTATATTTGTCGTTAGATATCTCTGTTTGTCTATAGTGACATTTGTGTGTGCCTACACCTAATAATTATTTGACTTTTGATGTGCTCAAGCGAAAAATATATTCTCATGTTCGTCAAGGTTGGTGGAGTATTGTGAATAAAGTTTATAATTTTTTTTATTCATTGACTTTATTTCCCCTCTAATTTCAAATATTTTATTTAATTTAAAAACTTTTATTTCAGCTCAAATTTTTTTTGCTTTGAAAAAAGTGAAAATTGAAAATAAATGATAACAATTAAAAATCACTTTATATCCGTTTAGAATTTAGAATAAACATCATATTACTTCATATTGGATAATATTCCATTCTCATTTCGTACTTTCAAACAGGTCCGATTGCGGTTCGTAAAGATCAGAGATAAATTTCCAAAAGAGAATAAACTGTAATGTTTAATAATATATTCAAATATGAAATAATCATCAATATCTTTATTCGGTCTTAAATGTTAATTAACTGGGATTAGTTATTAAACAAATAACAGATTTTTTTTTTTAATTATTTTGAAGTCCATCTAACGGGACAAAAAATTTCATTCTCTTTTGAAATGTTTATCTGATGTTAATAAAATTTGATCAAACTTATCATCAATAAATTATTCATCCTACGAGCATAACCTTAGCCAATGTAATATCTTTAACGTATCTCGAGATTTTATATGATCTGAAAATATTTCTCATACATTTTTCAAAGTGTATCACATTTTTCAGTTTTGATTTTTTTGAATTATATATCAAATAAATAAAATTTGTGATTCAAATTTCAAATTTGTGATTCAAAATTTGTGATTCAGAGTGCTCCGAAAATAAGCTAGTCGCAAAGTTGCAAGAAATTATTTCAAGGTGTTAAAAACAGGATTTAGCAATCAAAAAAATGAAAAATTACCCAAAAGATGTGAGTTATTGTCAAGCCATAATAATTGATCTGATATACAAAATTGCAACATAACTATAAGGTCTAATGGTTTTCATTTATTTCTTTTTAGCAAAACAGATTCTGGTTTTGCCGACAATGTTTGATCGATGGTTATCATGAATAATTTATTATTAATCATAGCTAGACTCAGAATTATAAAAATCGCCTAATAAGTAAGAAAGTCATTAAAATCATTACTATTACATTTGAGGAAAGCAATTTGAAATGTAAATTCATGTGATCCTTAAAAACATATTTTTTTATTATTTCTCAAATAAGTCTGACAGCAAGCCTGTGGCACTTTTGTTAGAATTAATTATCTTTTCATGATTAACGACATCAAATTGCTTGGGAAAATGGAACAAAGACAAGGAACAATCATTCGATTAATTATGTTCAGTGACAAAAAGTGAGCTATCATCTCTGTTCATGTTCACCATTTTCGGAGTACAATTACAAGAATCTATGGAGAAGGGCAAAAAAAATAGTTGCATGAAATAATTGACGCTTATCTATTTCAGTGCCACGTTTAAAATGTCACGAGGCTTCGTGATGAAACCTCTGAATGTCTTAATCCGCGAAAAACGATGCGAAAAAAATGCATAGGTCTTCGGTTGAACAAAAAGATCTGAAAATATCAAACTCCGTGGTAACTCATCTCACCTTTATTAGAAGTTACAAAAATGCAACAAATAATTGTATTCGCTATTTTTTTCGTTAATTATTTCTTTAATACATCTTAACGTTTCGCTTCATTAACGTTAGACATATTTACATTATAACTTCTGTGTTCTTTTTCAACGTTCTTTTTTTTTTTTTTTTTTTCATTACGCACGGAATAATTTACATAACTTACATAGACTTATAGAATTGAAATAAAAGAAAAACAAATAATAAAGGGGAAAAATATATACACATATATATTTAATCAACGTCGATCCCATTACGACGTTACACAATCTACTATTTTGTAACGCGAATAAGTTGTTCATGAATCACTGGACTCAACCGACCGAGTTTTTCTATAAATTAGAACTGATCGCAAAGTGTGAATTACCTTAAACCTACAACAAATCAACAATTAAAGCAATCGTTATCTCATTTTTTGGGAAATCACGTTTAGTCAGTCTTGAATGTACGTACTGTACAATGCAAAGTGTAGCGCCAGTGATTGGCGTTTGCCTCGCTTTTTAAAAAATGTTTCAAACTTGGAACGATTTTTCAACATACAGAATTTAATTTTATTTATACCATGCTTTTGTATCTGACGTGTTTGACTTTCTTTTGAATAAATTTAGTTTAATATCTTGTCTCTTATTAACTAGTGGCATTGTTGCGTTTCTCATGCTGAGCCCGAATTCGCTGACTTCTTCGCACTGTTGTGACGTCTTCGGAACGCGAATCGTATGGTGAATCGTATCTGTCGTTCCTTTCAAAAATAATGTCATCTTTATCAACCAAATCGTCAGAATAGTGCCAGCTTCCGATCACACCGTCCCACTAAAGCAATCACACCAATTGAAATTAAAATCAAACATTTGTATTTTCATATTAGTTTAGCAATTTATATTCTTACCGATGTTGACACGATTTGTTGAAGATATGGATGCCAATGAACATCTCGAACACAGTTCTTATGTCCATCCAGCATTTTTACAATTTTACCAGTTAAAATATCATAAACTGTAAAAAGAATTTGGTTCAAATAAATCATGATACAAAATTGTACTTGAATGTAAAAGAAAGAAAGAAAAATATCCTTACTGAAAACTTTTCCAGATCCGCAACCTGTATAAATGTACCGTTGCGAAGTTGTTGCTGAAGGAGAAAATTTGCAGCGAATATGGGTGTGCAAGACAGTATGGCCTCGATACGTCATGACACTTGTATCACCTTCTAGCTGTGACGTGTTTTTATACACTAAACGAAATTTGACAAACATTACTTACATTCATGAATGCATTTCAGATTAAATGAATTTAGGAAGAAATTAAGGGAAAATCTTACATTTCTTTGGCACATGTTGCCACCTGTAATCCCAATTCTGACTATTGACAGATTCTCGGGTATTTCTTTCACCCTTGTGATCAGAAAATTGACGAATATCCCATAATTTAATGGTCTGATCTTTACTGTTTGTAATCAAGTATCTTCCATCGCGTTTCGAATCGATGTACGTGATACCGTCCATGTGACCGGCCAGTACTCCTACTGGCCTAGGTAAAAATTCACTTAGAGTCCTTCGATCCCAAACCTGTGAACCAAAATTGAATAAATAAAATTTTATCAACTTTTAAAATTGATCTCAAATTTAAAATATAGATGTCATGAATTATTTTTTCATACTTTACACAGTCCATCGTCACCAGCACTGTACAAAATTTGCGAAGTCTCATCTGCAAAAGCAACACTATTGACGTCGTTATCATGACTTGAGATCTGCAAAGATATACGAAGAACATTTTATTCCATTTGTAATTAATTTTTGTTGAATGTTGAAATATAAAAGTATTTACTTTAAGTGCTCGTTGATTACATTCGCAGTCGTAAATGTAAAGGCAACCGTCATTAGCGCCTCCTATGATTTCACGACCGTCATGTGAAAAGTCTAGTGAGAATATACAAAATCTTCTTTCTTCCGGGCAAAGTGATAAAGATTCTTGGTTCGATGAGTCCCCATAAACAGGACACAAATATACTGTAAAAAAAAAACACAATTAACGCAAGGTACATTTTATTTATCAGATATTATAATTCAAACCATTTCATTTCGTTCAACTTTTGAAATTGCATGATTAATTTGCCTGAGAACTTACTACATTCAGACCAACTAGAGTATACAATGAACTGCCCACTAGGGCTGAAAGCCGTATCCAAAATACTCCAACCGATGTCCCTCGCTGCTATTGATTTGCAACTAGAATTTTCGGTTAGACCGCCTTTGCTAGTTTGGTACAATCGTAAATATTTATCTGAAATGCAGAAAACGAAAATTAATTTTCTATTATTCAAACCATTAAAAGCTTCGATTATTACAATTTTATATCTAAATAAAATAAACAAAATAAAATAAATATCAAATTTAATAAATTATAAAATTCAATTTGATAAAAAATGAATAAAGCAAATTAAAAGACAGTTAAGAGATAGTTGAACTAAGAGATATACTTCCATACTTGTTGGCACTTGAAACAATAAGTAGAAATAAATGAGTTAAATAAGCTGACTCGTCATGACGTAAAAGATGCAACTTGAATATATCACATCAAAGATGTGATGTGTTAAATTTAATTTTTTTTCAACATTCTAACAAAATTGAACAACTTTCCATACTATCAAATTTAAATTTAGTTATCTCTTTTTATAAAATGATGACAATTCATCATTTAATATTACAACAATTTTCACGCTTATCTCACTGTTATCTCTTGTAGTTTTAATTTTAAAATTTAGATTAAATTTTCTTTTGACGCAGTTAGATTACGCGCCGTACATTGTACATTTTACTTGCGGGTAATCAAATATTTGCAAACCTTGGCAGGCTGTGAGAAAAACGTTTCCATCTTTTGAAAATGTTCCACAAAACGCCTTGTTCCTATATTTTTCAATTTGTTTCATATTGTTCGGCAAGAAGTTGCTTGTAATTTTGCATTTCTCTCCTAGGCTGAAATTTTGTCCCCATTGGCGGTCCGTTATCATCGACGCTACCGAGGGCTTTTCCTTTCCGTGCGCCAAGCCACATGCTTGTTTGATGCTGAGACTAATCTCGTTTTTCTAAAAATTCAATAGAAACATTTCATTTATTAAAATTCATTTTAAAATTAATCACAGTGATTTTTCAAAATCATTTACTGTCTTATTTTCATTAAAAAAAGTTTTAATTGTGTCATCAATAAAATTTAAATTTAAATTAAAAAAAGAAAATAATAAGAAATAAATTGTGAAAATAAAATCTTACATCAATTCTGGATGTGTTTGGAGTAACCTGTGGTGCTCGTCTGAATACAGTTGGCAAGTTTGGTAAACCATCTTCATCAAAATCAAATGAAACTTGTGAATCACGACTGAAACAGTTGAAAAAACAAACGTAAATAATTTATTTTAGATGTCAAGCAAATTCGAACGTCAAATTTAAGTGTGAGCTAGAAAATGTTGATGAATGTCTTTGATGAATAACAAAAAGAGTCTGCTAACAACTAATCGCAGCTTCGAAAGCGACAGACTGTTTGTGAAATGTCAATCGATTTTATCATTACATTTTTTCACTCAAATTAAAGAAATAACAAAGTATTGCTGCAAAGCAAGTGTTTCCTGAATGATTCAGAGTATTTGTAGAACAGTAATTGTTTCACAAGATAGTAATTATAGAAAGTCATAAAATTATGCATGATCAAATCAACAATATTTACAGCGCAAAATAGTAATGGCATAAGAATGAAAAAACAGAAAAAAGAAGAATCAGACTGATTTGATTTTAACAATTTCGTCCAACAATGCTTTAAAATTTTGTACAATTCAAAAGTTGGATACAATTTTTCAGGCGATGACTTAAATTGACCTTCAGAATACGCTGCAAGGAAAATTTAACATTCATTCCAAATTACAGGAACGGAAAAAAATCAAATGAGTTGCATAAATAATCGAAGAAATGAAGAGTGACAAGGAGGTAAATAAGAATGTAAGACAAAGATTGAAAAAAAGAGAACGAAAGAGAATTGTGTAAATGAACTGACTGACAGGTGAGGTTATGTTTAAAATGCATCTGTATCATTTATGTTTTAAGACCTTTGAACGATATTTCTGATAATAGTAACGAGATTGCTATTCAGATCTTCCTGTTCAGCATTCAAAGTTTGCGAGTTGTTGGCCCCCATGTGGTCTATGCAATGGTCATATTTTGCGTGACAAAAGAATCTCAGTTTTTTTTCTCTCTCTCTCACTTGAAAAAGAAAACAAAAGCCCGAGTAAAAATCTTGGAGGCTCGACTTATACGGGATGGAGCGAAGCAAAATCGCGCACACACTGATATGTCAATGTCGTGGATGAATTAAAAAACCGTTTGCATGTACGTGAGTAACTGCAGTGTGCGTGTTTGGGTCGTGCCTCGAACGTGAGTTCCCGAATTGATATGAGCCTGACAAGGAGGGAGACGTAACAACAAACAAGACAAAGCGAGAGAGAGAGAGCGGGGTTAGTGCGACGCGCAGCGAAAAGGACGCCCGCGCTTGATGACGCTGAGAATGATGGCTTGTGCACTGATGTTGTTTACCCTGCCCGCAACCGGAACACGAACATTTGTATCGAGGAAAATAGAAACATCACACGACGCAAAATTCTGATTATTAGTTTATTGTTTTGACAGCTGGTGGCGGCTCGTTAAGCGGCGCCACTGCTCTCTGAATTTTTTTTGTCAGCTGCGCGCGCATACACTCGGATCGATCGTCGCGCAATTTCCCGCCAAATCTTTCGATTCCCGAGGGATCGGGTAGGGTTTCCAACTTCAATATTCAAGCTGTTTAGCTCGCGGGGACGGCCACTAGATTTCGAAAATTGTTTTTTGTCAACAAAAAACAATTTCGCGGAATCGTGAAATGAATTCATCTCGTTGCACGGTTTGTTTCCTATCCAAATAACATATGGATATCATGTTGAATAGTTTTTGAATATCGAATTAGGAAATTGTTACATATCATGGTTTCTTTTTACAGACTAAATAAATTGAGTCAATAAATTAACAAACTACACGGAAAGAAAAATCCTTTATAACCTTTTAAATCATGAATTTTATGACTTTATTTCTTTGACATGATTCGAATAATAAAAATATAAAGAATTAGGACATATAACATTGTGCATAGAGAAAAAAAGGTGGAAACAGTCCTATAGTAGTTTGCCTATATATACAGTTTTAATTTCTCGAATTTTCGAGACCCACGGTATTATCCCTTGAGTCTCAAGTTTTAGACAATCTAGATATTTTGAGATTGGAGAATTATTTCTTGAACTTCAAGGAATAATCCCGTAACAACCAAAGAATTATAAGTCGACAATTCATTTACTTTTAATAAGTAAACTGTCAAAAAAAAAAAAGAATACATCGAAGTAAAAATAACTTAGTTTTATGTTTTAAATCCAAAAGTTACTCTCAAGCTATGAAACCATAAAATTCGAGAATTAGTAACTGTAAATGTTCAAGTTGTTGTATCATTATTAGTTTTCAAGCTATTAACTCTTGATTTTTCTTTCCGTGTATGTTTAACTAACAAATTCAAAACTATTCCTCTGGAGAAAAATTTGTATAAGCATTTTTTGATGAAATCGCTAAACCAGTCCTCTTTGCTTGATTAGTTGATTGAACCGAATTATTTTGTACCGCCAAATCTTGTATTTCAAATATATCAAACTCGGTTATATAACCCACATCACGGATAAAAATATATATTTTACGTATGTTTCCTATATTTGAAATATATATTTAAATATATTCAACGTACAAATCGTCTATAATATATAAATATTATTATACAACCGAGCGTTGTTGGCTAAATGGCTATGGCTGCCATGTTCGCATTCGGGAGGTCGGGGGTTCAATTCCTCCGGCCGGCCACTCTGCCTAGGTTTTCGTGGTTTCCTAGGCGTTAAGGCAAAATGC